>JAQBSW010002636.1:0-99146 GCA_029291075.1 Eudiplozoon nipponicum
ATATACTATATAAAGTGAGATAGCGTTGAAGTCTTATTGTCGAGACTATACGGTGTTAGCTACACTACTGCAGGACTAAACAGTCGTCTAGGAGATTGTATCGTCCTATTATCCCACATTCCTCACCCAAATATATAGTGGTTAAAGGGCGTAATACCGGCTCATACTGATGAGTCGCCAGTAAGCACGATAAACGAATGTGCATGAGATTATACATTCCGTAACAGGTGTTGAGAAATTGTTGTAATTCTCAATTTCGGTGAACTATAGCATAAATTGATATCCATCAGGTTGGTACCATAGTGTTAGTACCATGTACCTTTTCGGTACAATAATGTTGGTATCGGTTACTAACACAATAGCCATAGTGTTAGTATCCTTAACAGACTCGGTATATATATTGTATAGTGTGAGTTAGCGTTGAAATCGCACTGTCGTAGACTATATGATGTTAGCTTCACTATTCTAGGTTTACACATTCGTCTAGGATAATGCACCGTTCTATTATCCCACATACTTGACCAAATATATAGTGGTTAAAGGGCGTAATACCGGCTCCTACTGATGAGTCGCCAGTAAGGACGAAGCGAATGTGCATGAGATTTACTTTCCGTTCATGCTGCCTTTAGTTTATCCTTCTGGTTACAACTGAACTAATTTGTTACTAGGTTCGCAACACCTAATACATTCTTGAATATACATTTTTAATTTTATATCATTTGATAACATATATCTCTTTATTAGTGCTCATATGTTCTCAGCACTGTTAACTATACTTTCAATATATCTCAGCTGAAGCTGTACACTGAATGGTTATGCCTAAATCCTTTATTTCTTGCTGATGTTTTATCTAAAAAATATATTTAATCACGGCATCATAAAATTTAGCATAGTAAAATTCTGTCTTGTTTACGATTTTGAATAATTTTTTACTGCTTATTCGCAGCCCTAATGTTATTAAATACCTACTCAGGTCATTTAAATTTTAGAGAACTCGGTATTTTATGGATCTATTGGAAAGATCATTTTTAAATCATCAGCAAATTCGCAAAGTCGGACATTAATGACCTTCAAAAATGCAGGGATAACAATAGTTAGTCTTTAACCATCGGCACACGTTGGTTTACCTTATCGTTAGAATATCGATTGCTATTTTTCAGTCCTTCAAATTCCTTTTATAAAGACACAGAGTGCATTTATAAAAGTTATAGGTAATTGAAGTAGGTTACAAATCGATATACCAATGCGAACTTTTTTATATTTTATTTTAACATTATTTTACTAATGCCTCATAGTCAGAAACAAGTTCCGATTTATGATTAACCGATAGATCAATTTGATCACTAAGACTGTTAATATTCTGTCTAAAAATTTGTGTGGCGAATGCTGCAAACAATTAATTTTCGTGACTGCATAGAAAATGTGTGGCCGACATTTCCAATCAAGTACAATGTATGCGAGACTAATATAGGTGAGAGCCAACTATCCAATTTTGCTCTCCATATATATGCAATGCAACTTGATCCTCGCTAGTCAGTTTGCCGTCGTGCTCTGATGGTGATCATAGAAATTCAAAATGCGTCAGTGCGTTTCGGCTGGCGGTAGTTTTGTTATGTTGTTCGACGACTGATTTAAAACAATTGGATTGGTGTATACTTCAATCTCGCAAACTTCATTTTAAGAACTGTAAGATGAGTTTGATCAATTTTATTGCTTTCATTGTGTGGATTATATATCAAGTTACCAAGTAGTTCCTCCAATCCACAGAGAAATGCAGACTCAGATGTATTCACTGGTAATATGAGCTATATTTTCTCCTTATGTTTACTGCAATCATTTATAATTTTGTATCCTTGTCAAGGATTGCTCTTTTGTATAGCCAATATTATTCTTTCTGGTCTTTGATGGATTTCCAGATGTGATGAATTAATTTTGCTATCAATCAGATCTAAACTCATTTATTAATACAATTTCAAAGATTACATTTCAGTATACTATCTTGTATATTTCATAATTTACATAATTTTCTATATATTTGAACAGTATTTTATCCGTAAACGTGTACGTATGATATAGTTTATATAATAAGGTTGAAACAGAAGAAGTAAATTCATCAGTGTTCATAAAATAAAAGCATTCATAATCAAACAATACACTTAATTCCCGCAAAAAAGTTTATTGTTATTTCTGGAACACTACACGTGTACAGTCTTAAAAGAACGTTTCTGTCTTTTGCTACTCAAATTTTTCACTCGTAAAATCATTTTTTGTAGCCCTATTCTTTAAAGCAATTTACAACATGGCATATGTGCAAGTTAACCGAATCCATTCGTAAATATGCATGATATAAGCATTTCAAACCTCTGGTTTGTTTAATTATAATTTACTTTAGATCATGATTAGAGGATAGAATGGTTATTTTGTAGACTTGCATGTTGTTAAATTCACCTTCCACCGCGTTATGATTTTGACAGTTGAAAAAAATTGGAAAAAAACATAATCATTTAAACTGGTATACGGAGGTCCATAGATCGTCGTTAGAATCAAATTAAAAACTTGCATAGATATAAAATTAGTGATAGTACTTTGTTGACTAATATGTAAAACTTTAGCTTTAAACGAAGAATTGCTATAACTGAATACTCCCCCCTATTCGTTTATCCAAATATCTGATTTTCTAAATAAGGAATGATGAGGCATTCCAATTTCATGATTTCCACTTTCCTGGCTGAGCCAAGTTTCAGTTAATAATATGAAATAAAAATCGTTACTTGATATATAATTATACAGCAAAATATAGTTGCTTATAATACTTATAAAATAATATTAACTAAGGTGTATGTAGCATATGATTTATCTATATATTTTTTCGATATCTAATAATTTAACTTTGTTAGTTTATTAATAGTAATTTTGCTGGGTTCCATAGCCACTCCTTTACTTTCTCCACTCTCCACTATATTCAAAATCGATACTTCGTTTCTTTTGTAATTTTTGCTGACTTCGTGTGCTGGCATCCTCTGATTATGTTGATCCCTGTTTTGATTTATTATTCAACTTCCTCGCTGATGCTAATTTCCTTTGTAGAATTGTCTTATTTCTTCCTTTTAAATTCTTATGGAAATTCGAGTAATCACCCATTATTTTGTTAATTAATTCTAATTGTATATTTGCTGGTCGTTTGGATAGTTTTATGACGACAGCTCTCGGATGATCAGTGGTATTCCCACCCTGAAACATTTTATAATATCGGCTTCCGCTGAATTTTTCATTATATTATATAAATTATATACCCTGGATCAACATTCTCACCATGATTATATAATATTAATTGGTCTTGTTTGCCGAAACGTGCCGAAACGTCATTCACTAGTATTTTCACCAATTCTTCAACGGATTTATTAGTTTGAGGCGGTGCATTTTCATCTGTTGTTAACTCGGCCATCTCTACCACTGGACGGACATCCATCTTAATTTTATCTGCTGTTGCATTTGATGACGCAGTCAATTCTCCAATTTTGTCGACTAAATCGCTATTTCGTTATTCCTCTAGCTCCAACTTTGATGCGTATAGACAAATGTCAGATTCTAATGTAATCATTTTACTCTTGATAGCATCATTTTCGTCATTTAGACATTTCATTGCGTTCTACAGGTCCTCAACAATATGCAAAAAATTTGGAGCCATTTCAAACAACGCTCAGAATTCAAATATATACTGATTTTGCTGCCCTCAAGTGATATATATTCGCTTGCATCTGAGCCACTAGCGGTGACTTTCTGTTGTATTCACATTGACCTTAAATAGGAACGTTGGAGCGTACTCACCTTTAAAGTTGGCTTCTGGTACTGCGCCCATCGGTTATTAGCAAAGCTAGCTATACTTGGGACAAATTTTGTTTAAAATCATATTTGAGAAATTGAAAACAATGGTCCTTAATGGTTAAATTTGCAAATTTGCACAAATCACTTTCCCAGTAGATACAAAAATATTAAATTTTCTAAATTAATCCAACTCTTGTTATTTTTAGAATAGAATATCTTTATTTGGATTCAAACCACACATGTTCCATCAAATAGATAATAATTTTGGAAAATGTACAATATAAAAAAGATATCACATCACATAAATATGTGAAATTAGTTCCATATGGATAAGTTAATCACGCTAGTTATAATGTACAATATATCAACATCAGAAAATTCAGCAGTAATATCACTGCATACGTTATATCAATTTTGATACAATTATTCCGATAAAGGAAAAAAATTTTCTTTTTAGTTAATCACATTTGTACAATAATTGACCATATACATAGTCATAGATTCTTTATCGAAATTCACAGACTTGATAATAGGAAAAATAAGGTATAATTCGCGTGTTACATTATGGAAAAATGAGAACCATTACTAGCAATTTATTATATGTAGTGTTGACTAACATGATGATATACTGTATAACATTTAAATTTAATAATGCAGAATGTGGAAATAAAAATCTCAAGAAGGTATGTTGCTGATCACAATTATCCTTGTCTTTTATTCACCCACGAGAAAGTATTATCATAATTGAAATTAAAAAGATCAGTAGGATTGTCGATTTTTTCTTGTTCATTACATAAAAATTTAAAAGACATCCTAGATGGAGGCGTTTCTCTAAGCTCCTTTGGCGATTGATTATAAATTTTGTAAATTTTCTAAAAAGAGAATAACTTCCCCACAACATTTCCCACCAAAGGAGGAGAGATCGCCAAATGTCCAGATCCAGTTCCAACTTCATGAATCTTTCTTTTTGGATTCATATAGGCACCAGTCCACTGGTTTAAGTGGAAAACTTTTATGCAATTGCACCTCTTCCGAAACCACAATGCACTAATACAAACCGTAATCTACTGGCGTATACGGTGCAGGAAACAGGGCTATGTGTTTCAAAACTTAACTTTTTGCAGCTTATAGCTTATTCGACAATCCCTTTTTTTATGTATTTCCATTATCCGTCTAATACAATTTGTAATTTTATATCGTTCGATAAGATATTTCTATTAACTAGTGCCCATCTGTTCTTAGCACTGCTTACTATCCTTTCAATATGTCTCTAAGCAGAAGCTGTACATTGAATAGTTATGCCTAAATCCTTAATTTCGTGCTGAAGTTTGATCTCAAAAACATCATTAAACACAGCATCATGAAAGAAACAATTAAATTTTTTCTTTTACATATTTTTAAAGCTCTCGTCTTTTTACTGTTTATTCTCAGCCCTAGTATTATAAAATACCTACTTAGGTCATATAAATCTAGTGTCACATTATTTTTGAAAATGTCGATATTTTTGGACCAATTTGCAAACTCGACCGTTAAGGATCTCAGTTTCCAAATAAAATTGGCCCCAATCTTTATCCTTGTGGAATTCCACTTGTTACCTTTTGCGATTTTGACCTCAAATCATTTACTTGAATACTCATACTTCGATTATATTGTACGAGGTGTTTGTCAGGGCAACAGTGTATTTAGCTATGCTATGTGATTCCTACATATGCCTGGTAGCTGACGTCGAAATAAATCGGGTTCGTATGTCGGGCTTATAATCAGTCTCACTTTGTTTCCCAGTGTCGTGATGGGAGAATGCTAAGTCAAAGTATCATACGTGTATTATAAACAATGTTACAGCGTAAATTAAAATTCAATTTTAGGCAAAATTGACCTTGCTCTAGACGGCAACACAATAAAATATTGTTAACACAAGTTAATATCTAGACACAAAAGAAGAAAGTAATAAATAACGATAAATAAATCCAGAGTGCCTTAGCAGTGTAGTTACTAGTCAAGGATAATCGATCAAGAGCACATAAAATGTAAATCCTGGCTTTGACAGCTTAGACACAATAATTTACTGCATGCTACCGGCGTGTTACGCGCAGATATGTGTTGTTTTTAAACAAAACCCCATTAACTACTAATAAAATTGCAGCTCAAGAAATCTCAATTAAAACTGCTTGAAACTAACAGAGATTGTTTCTAAGACCACAGTTAGGAGAAAGATTGTCTAAAACCAGAATTATCACATGTGGCCCTAAGGTGAACCGGATCTTTCGAAATTGAAACTCGTTGGGTTGTAACGCGGAGCTGCGCGTTACAATATAAATAGTATCTGATTAATCTAAAAATATAAACCGAGAATGTATTTAATAACCTTAGGGTTGTAAATAAATAAATAACGAAAACGTTACAAATCAGCAAAAGGTCAGAATTAAACTATGCTTATTTTCACGATGTTGTTATTAGTAATAAATTTCACATCAAACATCAACAACAAAGCAATAATTTAGGCTAAACTATGCAATGTACAACCTTAACTGAGAGACATACTGAAAGAATTTTTGGCTGAGCGCTAATAAAGAGAAACTTATTATCGAATGACGTACAACTACAAATGTTTATTATTTTGATCAGCAGATTCTGAAATATTCCACCGCTACGTGGTACCCAATGAAAAAGTTTTGTTAAACATGACGGAATTTGTAAAATTCACAGAATTGAAACTTATTAGTCCTGTGTCCTGCAAAATATTTGCAAGCCGACTACATTTCGTATCACTGGAATCATTGCGTTCTAGGAAGCTGTGCTATTGCATAAAAGTATTTTATTTAAATCTTTGAATAGGCATTTTTATGATCTAAAAAAGGTACATTGATTACGTAGAGACTAGGTTCTGACAGTCGGCAATTTCTGCCACTTATGTGGGAAATATTTATAATTTATAAAATTTAGGATCAATTACCAAAAGAGCTTAAAGTATTGCCTCCCTTTATGATGTTTTCAAATAGTAACGTCCTAAACTAAGAAAACCTTGATTTTGATAAAACGTTTTTTAATATCAAAGGTGGAGGATAACTATGGCTAGTAACATTTATTATGGAGAAACTGACATATCAACTGTTTTTTCCATTAAAAGACACTATATCTTATATAAGTATATTATCAACATTTACTAATAAACAGTTGCTTATCACTTATTTCACACACTCATGCATAATCCTGCGATCGATTTATACCTTATCTTTTCAATTATCGGGTCAGATGATCATCGATTAAAACAATTTATTGCCATTATTATTATCATCAATTTATTATTGTATATATTGGTTTGAGTTATCTTTACTTTATACTTAATTTTACATGATTATCTGGATTTAAATTGAATTGAGCCTAATTATTATAAGATGGAATCATTGTATAAATTTACCTGATGTAGAAGTTTATTCTTGCGTGTATGTTATCATCATTACATTGCATATAATTTATCTTATTTGGTTTGAATTTTTTTAAATAACTCATTCTAATTATAATTTTAGTAAACAATTATTTATGTTCGTCCATATCTCATATCTTGAATGAGATTTTTACAGAAAGCTCAACTAGGCTAGATTGTCTTTGAATTTAGCCCAGATGCAATACACATAATCATTTTTAGGCCCGATTATATCAGTTCTTTGACGTCTAGCAACCTCAAGTTAGACATATTGATAACTGTTAAATACTTTTGTTGCGAAGAGCTAATATATATGCAAGTATGCATTAGGTTTTGCGAACCTAGTAACAAATTAGTTCAGATGTGACCAGAAGGATAAACCAAAGGCAGCATGAACGGAAAGTATAATCTCATGCACATTCGTTTCGTGCTTACTGGCGACTCATCGATGAAGGCCAGAGTGTATGGTTTAACTGGAGTAACAGGTGTTCGGAAATTGTTGTAATTCTCAATTTGGGTGAACTTTAGCATAAATTTATATCCATCAGTTTTTGAAGTTAATATTTTGCGGTGTGTACATATATATACATATATATAGATAAGATTAAAGATATTGGACCCACTTATTTGCTTATATGTTTATATATATATATATATATATATATATATATATATATATAGTATACATATTATTGTATTATATTAATATAAGGGCATAACTAATAAATATTTATTACTAATGTACATATATATATCTATATATATATATAAATATATATATATATAGGATTAGGGATGTTGGTCTCACACTGTTGCTTATATTCATATATATGTTTTTATACATATTGACATGTATTTTATATATTGATATAAGGTGTGACTAACGTAATAAATAAATATATAATAAGAATAGAAATTATTCATGTTTAATAATTAACAATGGTCCTTTTCTATATATATATATATATATATATATATATATATATATATATATATATATAAAGGTGTTACGATATTATATTTAGATATATATGTATATAGATATAATGAATTATTTTAGTCATATGAGCAAATATTCTTATGCAATTATTTCCAATAGTTGATTAACTTCGCATTGTGCTTACGATTAGTTTTTTGAAAAACGTTAGTTGTCCAGACTATCTCTATCTTTCTCTCTTTAATCGTTCACCTAAGCGTCGCTATAACATTCACTCTCCATCCATCTACGTAACTTGCTGCTCCATATTTGAACTAATTTGTTGCTATGTGCGCAATACCTCACACACCATTGTATACATTAGAGTTCCCGGCTTTAAATAAAATACAGTATATGATAGTCAAGGTTTTAGTTTTAGCATTTTTAAATTTTGATTACCGTGACATAGTAGCAAAACAGTTATAACAAATAACAAAAGGTTCGATACTGTCTCTCTCCCCTAAAATATTCTGCATACGAGATGAGATGATGTATAGGTGAGGTAATGATTGGTCTGCTATTTATAAAAAGTTATATATTAAAGGTTTAGTTATGAGACAAATTCTATAGTTAAAATAGTGTTGAGTCAAATATATATAAATAGAATGGTTTTGGAACGAGGTTACCACATTTGCTTAAATCTGCTATTGTGATCAGTGTTGTGGCTGGAAAGTAGGCACCGAAACGTCGCCAGTAAACAAAGATGTGATAGAACCGCATTTCCAGTTGAAGTAAAGACAAGTCAACCCGATCAAAGACAAAAACGAAAGTGGAAAATGTGAAATATCGGATCTTTGATAACTGCCCGTGTACAGCTATTATGTATATCCATCAGGTTGGTATCATGTACTGACTCAGGTATGACATTAGTATCCGGTACTCATCGATTTCAAAAAAGGTATCAGTTACTAACACAATAGCCATAGTGTTAATTATCCTTTACAGACTCGGTATATATATTATATAGTGTGAGTTAGCATTGAAGTCGCATTGTCGTTGACTTTAGATTATGTTAGCTTCACTATTACAGGTTTACATTCGTCCTGATTGTACCGTCCTATTATTACATTGGCTACCAAATATATAGTGGCAAGGGCGTAATACGACTACTACTGATAAGTCGCCAGTAAGCACGAAACGAATGTGCATGAGATTATGCCGTTTCTTTGGTGTGCTTCCGGTCGCAACTGGTGTTCATTTGTTACTAGGTTCGCAAAACCTAATAGATACTTGCATATTGATAACTGGTTCGCCCAAACTAAAATCAAGGTTGCGAACTTGATATAAACACATGTCCCATTAAGTACATATATTTGTCAGTTGATAATGAAATTGTATGAATTGCAAGAAGAAGGCAATTGTTAGAACCGGTTTCCTCTTTATTAGGATCTCATCACGTACTGTCGCGAAATTTGCCGCGGACAGACCTCTAACGTGTCCATTTCTGGTTCAGAATCTGGTGCTCTAAACATGAAGCCATGCTGCCGCACAGTACCAAACTTTCAGACAAATACAAACAGATGTATCACAAATAGGCCTTTTCCTTTTAGGAGGAGCTGATATTGCATCCATTTGTATCCAAAGTTTAAACTAAACTTCACCCATTCGTAATTATTGTATAGACACCACACTATTTGAGGAGGTGGTATTGAAATTTAAATTTACATAATTAAGCGCGGACGTCGATAACATTTACTATAAACAAGGTTGCGATCTTAATATAAACACATGACACATTAAGTACATACATTTGTCAGTACTAACAAAGAATTTTATAGTGCAGTAAAGGCAAATAATTCAATAGACCGGTTTCCTCCTTATTGGGAGCTCATCACGTACTGTCCAGTATTTGCCGCGGAGAGGTAACTCGAACGTGTGCATGTCTGATTCGGAATCTGATGCTGTAAAAATTGAGCAACACTGCCGCAAAGTACAAAATAAATTCAATCAAATACAACCATATGAATCACAATTAGGCTTTCTTCTGTTAAGTGGAGCTTATATGGCATTTATTTGGATCCAAAGTTTAAACTGAACGACACCAATCTTTAATTTTTGTATAGACGTCACACTATATGCCGAAGTGGCATTGAAATTGGCATTTGCATAATTAAACGAATATTGGTTGTGTGGGCATTGCTAACATTTATTTTAATTAAGTTTACAAAAATGATATAAAAATCTGACCCATTAAGTACATAAATTTGTCAGTATACACTAAGAATTATATAGTTTAGCAAAGGAAATTATTCCAGTTGACCAGTTTCCTCCTTATTAAGAGCTCATCACGTATTGTCCAGACTTTGACGCTGATATGGCTCGAACATTGGCACGTCTGTCTCGGAATCTGGTGCTCAAACCACAGAGCGACCAATCCGCAAACTACACACCATTTCAAGTCATATGCAAACATATGAATCTGAAATTGACATTTACACAGTTAAATAAATATTGATGGCGCAGAGGGTGATAGCATTCACTATAATCAAGATTCCGAACATGATATAAACACCTGACCCATTAAGTACACACATTTGTAAGAATAAACTAAGAATTCTATAGTGTAGAGAAGGCAGTTCATTCAGTGGACCGGTGTCTTCCTGTTTGTGAATTTGCCACGGACAGAGATCGAAACAGGGCTGTTTCCCTAACCACCGATCCACTCTGCCACAAACTTATCAAATTTCCAGTCATATATTAATTAATGAACCTCGATTATTTTTTGGTTTTTAATATGGAGCTCATATGGCATCCATTAAGAACCAAATTTTGTACAAATCACTCATATTTTATCATTACTGCACAGACACACCACTACATGGCGAAGTGGTATTGAAAAAAACATTTATAATTAACGAAATTTTTTTCGCGGGCGGTGACAACATTTATTATAATCAAGGTTGCGACCTTCAAATAAACATTAATTGAAAGTGTGATTAATTGGTTACAATTCGTTAAATCAAGTTGCGAAACTCAACACTAAACACAAAACCCATTTTATTTAACCGTTCGTCGAACAACAAAGCAAAACCACCGCCACTCGCATGAACTGATGAGTATGGACTTTCCATGATCATCATCAGAGTAAGACGGGAAATTGCCTATTGAATATAAATCACTATTACATATATATATATATATATATATATATATATATATATATATATATATATATATATATATATATATATATATATATATATATATATATATGGAAAGCAATATCAGATATGCGGCTCTCGCCTTAAGTAGTATCCCATACATTGTACTTCATTGGAAATGTCGGCTGCATAATTTCTATGCAGTTACGAACATTAACCATTTGAAGCTTTCGCCACAAACATTTATATAGGCAATACAATTAAAAATTAATTAATTGCCTGTGTGGTGGTTAAAATTCCCTAAATCAAGTTCGCCAGCTTCAAGTAAATATCAATTCCATTTTATTTAACCGGTCGTCGAACTACGAAGCCAAACTACCGCCACTCTCACGCACATTTGGATTGAAATCTTCCAATTCATCCACTGTGTACTACACACACTTTTTCTTTGTTATATGCCAAAATTTAGTTTTTCCAGTCGTTCATTCAGGTTGAGCTTATTTGACAATGCTGCCAACTTAAATTTCCAAATGCCCGCCTCGTTCCTTCCGTCCACTCGCCTAATTTGTCATTATGGAGCATACACTATGATAGTTGGAAAGGCTATATTGAATTGATTCACCATTCAATATACTTTCATTGATGTTTTGTCATTATAAACCAAGCATAGCATGTAGTAACACATGCAATTCATAAGGAAGATTGGTTTTGACCTATTTTAACACTCTCTGTGTACTTTACACAATTTTCGAGGTCTATTCATTTATAGAGGCATAATTGCTACTACGCTGCCGAGACAATTTAAAAGTTTTCCTTTCATATATCTAACCTCTTTGAGCCAGATCACAAATTTATCAGTAAATGTGGGATATACAAATTAATTTTTATCTGTTGAAAATTATGATTTCCATGTGGGAGGCTAATGAGGATCAAATCAAAATGTATCTAACGTTTATTGAACGTTATAAATGCAGATCTTTTCTAAAATAGTCTAACAAACATTGTAATTGATTGGAATCTGGGATGCACAAATTGTGAAAAGTCACAACCAAATTTTATTTTAGCTTTCGCCATACTCATAAAAGGTTTCGAACTGCATTGTGCAGGCTGTGATAGCTATTATTTTCATCTAACTTATAGACCGGAGATAAACTTCAATACCATTTAAGCCTAGTTGGTCAATTTCCTGTCATACTCGGATAATGAAAATTGAGTGTATCACAATCTTTTCCACATCACTGGGAGTAAATTACGAATATCTTATTATCCATACGTCATACAGCTTGTTTATTTGATCCTAGTTAGTCAGTTTGTCGTCCTTGCCTGATGGTGAAGGTCGAAACACGTATGAAAATCGGTAATATTGCCCTAATGTGCAATAGATTGAGTAAGGGTGAATTGGCGTTGGCTTCATTTTCTTAAACATGATTTAAATAATTTTGATCGCTACCCACAAAATCGATTATTGCAAAAATAAAAAATACAGCGTTAAATTCGGCAGTCAAGACATCTGCAGTCAAAGGTGAGAAGTGGTGAACGGTACCTTATTGCTTAATTAGGACCCATCGTTACACGATGGTTTACAAATTGACGAGCGGCTGACTACCTCCCATAAATTGTCGTGAATCTTTTGGCGCCATCATTATTCCTAGAAAGTCCTTGGCTAAAACACAAAAGATATAATGTTTCTAGTGATAAATTAATGTAGAATATTTATTCTCTTATAGAGAACTAGTTTGAATTGTCTCATTATAAAAGTATAAACAGCAAAAATTATGCACGTCTCAGACATTCTTTTTTATATTCAGCAGATTGCAGTATTTATCATTTCCACTCCAATGCATTTGACCGTTTTGAGGCCAGATTGTGGCGTATTTCCAAAAGTAAGTGTGAGATTAAAAGTGTTCTGATTAAATTTCTTTGCAAGTGTGTTGACAACTCCTACGGTAACAAACGTGGCAAATATTATACGAGCGAAAATTCAAGAATTTCATAATCAATCTGGAAAATTAGCTATACTGAGAGTATCATTAATTTAAAAATTTCAAACTTGATTTAGTAAAAGTATTATTCAATTATTGCATTCAATTATGAATGCAATAAAAGAGAGCCTACGCGACGCTATAGCATATAGCATATAGTTAATTGAATTAATGGGAACAGGAATAATTCAGCAGGAGAATGGCAAGGATTTGACAACTGTTATTCTCTGAACCCAGTCGGAGTTCTTGCTAACGTAGAGAGGGGGAAGATGGAGATAAAAATTAATCATTAATATAATAAACCACATAGAAATATATTTGTATTCCTTCAATGAAGTCCAAGAGAAGTTAGCCAGCATCAGAACTTATGAATGATAGAAACATTGCTGTGTTGAGCGAATGGTCATATCACACATAAGATTGATATTCGTTTCCAGTTTGAAATCTCAACGTAAATGTTTTTCATCGCCAGTCAAAACGTACAACACGGCTAAATTAAATCTTTGTATGCTGATAGATCATTCTATAATACAACTTAACGATAAAATTATCACCTACACAGAAACGTTCTACACCGTCTTGTAAATTGATTGCTAATAGCTGAATCGGCAAATAATTTCGTATGATTTTCTTCAATACGGAAGAAAATAGATAAATCGCACCAAGTGCATAGAATTAGACGTATATTTCAAATTAATAACATTATGTTTACATTACACATGTTTTAATAACAATCATAAAAACATTAAAATCTCAATGATGAAGGTGTATAATATATAATGACCTCAGTTGTATATTATTAATATGATATATCAGTGAATATCATTTATATTTTATGATATATTATATCTTATATTATTATATTTTCTTATATTAATTAATAATATAACGACATCATTTATTATAATATAATAATAAGAATAAAATATAACAAAACAACTTATAACTTGGTTAATTTAAATATAATATAATATAATATAATATAATATAATATAATATAATATAATATAATATAATATAATATATTATAATATAATATAATATTATATAATATAATATAATATAATATAATATAATATAATATAATATAATATAATATAATATAATATAATATAATATAATATAATATAATATAATATAATATAATATAATATAATATAATATAATATAATATAATATAATATAATATAATATAATATAATATAATATAATATAATATAATATAATATAATATAATATAATATAATATAATATAATATAATATAATATAATATAATATATTATAATATAATATAATATAATATATTATAATATAATATAATATAATATAATATAATATAATATAATATATTATAATATAATATAATATAATATAATATAATATAATATAATATAATATAATATAATATAATATAATATAATATAATATAATATAATATAATATAATATAATATAATATAATATAATATAATATAATATAATATAATATAATATAATATAATATAATATAATATAATATAATATAATATAATATAATATAATATAATATAATATAATATAATATAATATAATATAATATAATATAATATAATATAATATAATATAATATAATATAATATAATATAATATAATATAATATAATATAATATAATATAATATAATATAATATAATATAATATAATATAATATAATATAATATAATATAATATAATATAATATAATATAATATAATATAATATAATATAATATAATATAATATAATATAATATAATATAATATAATATAATATAATATAATATAATATAATATAATATAATATAATATAATATAATATAATATAATATAATATAATATAATATAATATAATATAATATAATATAATATAATATAATATAATATAATATAATTTAATATAATATAAATAATTAATATAATATTAATATAATATATACGTAACATTTAATATAATATAATATAAAATTACACAATATAGTGTAATACAAAAGCAGCCGAAAGTTCATGTTCAAGACTGCGAAGAAATTATGCAGCTGACATTTTCTGTCAAGTACTATGCACGCTCGACTACCTGAGTTAATAAATGAATGTCTTATTTTTCTATTATAAACATTGCGGCTTGGTCCTCGTTTGTCAATTTGACATCGAGCTCTGATGATAAGCACGGAAATTTATCACGTGTTATCACATTTGAAGGGCTGTAGTTTAGCGAGACACAATAAAATGGAATTCTTGTTTATCATAAATCCACAAATGTGGTTTAAAAAACTGATATTCTGTTGTCGAGCTGAATTGCAAAACAAACAGTGGCACATGATAGGCCAAGTAATTACCTTCGTTTTAAATAAAGCTTTAATTTAACAAGAATCATCAGCCCGTTTCAACGGGGTTAAACCAAATTTGTTTAAGGCAACAGCATGAAAGTAATAGAAGTAAGACTCAAAATAATTTGTATTTCTAAATGGAGCAGAAACGATCGCGAGGTGAAATGACTACGTGGTCATTGCCGCAGCTACATTTAACACAAAATTAAATTCAAATTAGATAAAAATAGTATTACAAAAACGAACAATTTCATGATACTTATAATAGACTGTAAAAATAATTACAATGCTGATATGAAGGATGAAACGTGTTTCTCTTAGAATAAGAAAAAATTCTATAACGATGAACACTTGCACATGAAACAAAAGGAAGAAAATCATCCCTTTTCAGATCTTCATTCTGAACTTTGTTAAAATTGGAATAGCCATACAATTAATGAAAATAATTAAAATGTGAATATGTTCCTATGCAAATGAAATTTGCACAATCACTTAATTTGTTTATAATTTTTTTATAAATTCTAACGCAGATATATTTATAAACAGTAGATTAAAAATTGATTAAATGAATTTTGCTAGCTTGAAGTAAACATCAATTCCTTTGTATTTATCCGGACGTCGAACAACATAACGAAACTAATGCCAGTCGCAAGCACTGACGCGTTTCGACTTTCCGTGATCATCATCAGAGTACAACGGCAAACAGATTAGCGAGAATCAAACCGCACTGCACATATATGGAAAGCAAAATTAGATATGCGGCTCTCACCTCTACTATACTCGCATATAATGTCGGCTGCACAATTTGCATGCAGTACCGAACATTAAATATTTGCAGCTTTCGCCACATATATATAGGTAATACAATTAAACAATCATTGATTACGCGGGTGGTGGTAACAATACTTCAAATCAAGTTTGCGAACTTGAAGTAAACACCAATCTATTTCAATTTACCTAGTCGTCGAACAACATAGCAAAACTACCGCCTGTCACAAGCACTGGCGCATTTCGACCTACCATGATCATCATCAGTGTACAGCGATAAAATGACTAGCGAGGATGAAAGTGAATTGCATTTATATGGAAAGCAAAATTAGATGTGCGGCTCTCACCTCTGGACCAATTTGACATTTGATCTAAAATCATTGAAATTTCCAGATATCCTACTCATCGTAGCGTGATTGTTGAATATAGACTGATAGTACAGAAAAAATGAACACTCTCCTGGTGGGAAAAGATTATTATTTTCATTTGTCTCGACGGATATCCAGTTGCCATTATTATCTTTTTCATCGTGCACAAGCGCAAGAGGAAGCCAAGCTGAAATAGACTCCACTAACTTCGTGAAGGAGCAGGATATTTGCACAACGTGAACAGTAGACGCGTAGCTGCCTATGGCGTTTTCTGAGAATTTTATGACACAGAATCGTTCTATATATTTTCCCATTAGTAAGAAAAACCACAATAATAAAAAAGCGGATAATGGTCATTTATATCGAGACTCCTAAACTTCACTTTATAATCTTTCATTTATTTACATTATGGGTTTTCAACTGACAATGTTGGTGGCAACAAATCTTACTCGGTTTTACTTCTATTTCTATTTTGAGCTGATTGGTAAGTGTGTATGCGTTTGTGTCTGTGTGTGTGCCTGGTTGCATGTAAAGGTCTTTCTCGATGTATTGCAAATTGATGCCTAAGGTCTGGTCATTCTTGTATTGATGGCTTGAGAGTTAACAAACTGTTTGTATTGTTGGCTATTACGTGTACTAATGTTATTTTCCCTGATGTAGTCTTTCGTTTCCCCTTGTTTCGCAATTTCTTTTTCTCCACTTGGTAACAGCAAAAATGCGGATTTCAGCGTTGAATGATCATATCGTTTCGAAATTTCTGTCTCCGTATATTCAGCTGTTTATTCCTTTCAGATTGTTGCCAATCCGATCGAATGTTTGTTGAGTCTGGTCGTGGCCAGTCGATTAGAATATCTTGTTGATGAAACTTTTGAATATTTAGGCCAGATGATTTTTTATATAAAGGGCTTCATAAATTTATAATAATTTTTCTGATTTTGCTTCATGTAGAATTGAGAAATTGGTCAAATTTACTGGGTACCCCGCTTTTAATATAAGATCGGAAATAGCTGATTTCCCTGACAGCGCCAAGCTTTTTTAAATCAATTTCTGCGGTAAATATTGCTCGATTCTGTTAAACAACTGATTCTTCGTACGTCCAATATATGTGCTACCGCACGTACATGAGAATTTGTAGACTATGAATGATTTGGAGAGAATTTGCAATTGATCTTTGGCATCCAACCTCATGATTCTCTGTGTGCTAAATGTGATTTTAACTTTAACACTGGGAAAATTCTCCTTAGTTATTCTATTTAGCCGCCGTGCAATTATTGTGGCCGGTACGTCGCCTAAAACTGTTAGTTTAGGAAAACCTGCTTGACGGTGTGCTATCTAGTGCGAATCTACCGTTGTCAGACGTTGACATCAATGAACTTTGTTATTAATGCGTTTCTCTTTCCTAATTAGAAATATACTGTGTAATACACAAACGCATTGGACATAATAAAGAATATATATATATATATATATATATATATATATATATATATATATATATATATATATATATATATATACATATGAAAACCAACAATGTGTTTTTCATATTTTAAAGAATGGTGAAACTGGTAAAAATATATATATAGTTATAATTTCAAATTTTTTTCAAATTATGAGAAAAAGAACGTAATCCATGGAATAACATTTATTAATAAATCTTATTTCTACCAGTATCTGCAGCGATTAATATGGATTAGTTAATATTTTCGGTCATCCAATCCCAACTGTAAATTTACCGTAACCAATCCCCTCTTAGCCATGTCTGTCTTAGTTTAGCGCAGTTTAGACTATTTCCATTGCGTAATTTCTATTGGTTTACATCGATTTCATTGTGAGTGTGTACACAATTTATGGGTGCATCGTATTGTGCGATACATAGGTTTTTGTGTAGTACTGCTTGCGGTGTTTTTGTTTCAGTCCAATTTAATTACTACTGCACGTTTAAGCTTATCAATTGCAATAGCTTCAAAGGCAAGAAAATTTTTTTACGATTTCGTCTTGTTGAGAACGACACGCCCACCAGTTGCGGACACGCTCACGATGAAAGCAATGACACACAACGTAAGGCTTTGCATAAGTCTAAATTGCGAAAACCAATGGCAGACATAGCTAAGAGAGGATTGGTTACGACAAATGTAAAGTTTGGATTGGATGACCGAAAATATAAATGAATACAGAATAATGGCTGTAGATATTCAGTAGAAATAAGAATTTTTAATAACTGTTTTTCAATGGATTACGGTTATTTTTTCTCATATATATATATATATATATATATATATATATATATATGGATGTGGATTTGTGTTTATATCAAGATCGCAAACTTGATTTAAATAATTGTTATCACTACCCGCGCAATCAATAATTGTTTAAATCAAAGATTATCTTTTAAGTGATTTTTAGTTAACGTATGCTCGATAAATCATACATTCCTTGATCTTATGCAGCAGAAATGCAGGATAGAATTGCTTAATCAAAAACTTTAATCAAATGGTGGGATGTGATTCGCCACAGCATTGGAGATCAGCAAGGTGGAATGTATGGAATCATTTTTTCAATAATTAAGCGTCTAAACACTTAAAATTGGTCGCAGCTATGAAATTCACTCATTTATGTGATAACTAAGCAATACCGGGGAAGAGTTGAAATCGATAAGCCTGTCACTATGTCTGTACTAATATTTGCGAACACACTAGCAAGAATGTTCACAAAGGCCCACGCGGATTTACGAATATGCAATCTCATTGACGCGTGCGCTTTGCTTTTCTGACGACAAACTGCAAAACGTAGTATTGAAGGAAATTATAAAAAGCTCAAATCGTACTTTAAATTGTATTAGTACTGCATGAACATTTCGGTCATAGTAATGTTTTGGAACAATGCATATGTAAGTTATGAAAAGTGTATCACTAAATTAATCACTCATACGCACAGAAAAATCAATACCAAAAACTCTAATCAACCAACTAGACAACTATTGATTGCGGAGATCTGATATATATGCAAGCATGTATTAGGTGTTGCGTACCTAGTAACAAATTAGTTCAGTTGTGACCAGAAGGATAAACCAAAGGCAGCATGAACGGAATTTATAATCTCATGCACATTCGTTTCGTGCTTACTGGCATCTCATCAGTAGGAGCCGGTATTACGCCCTTTAACCACTATATATTTGGATGAGGAATGTTGGAACATTGGACAGTAAAATCTCTTATACGAATGTGTAAACATGCAGTAGTGTTGTTAGCTTCATATAAAGTCTTCAACAATGCGACTTTCAAGGCAACTCGCTATATATAATATATATAACAATTCTGTAAATGGTACCAACACTATGGCTATTGCGTCAGATCCCTAAACCACAATTAAAGTAACAAAAAATGCAAATAGTACCAAATCAATATATTTTAATGTATACTAAACTTCATCAAAATTGCGAATTACTACTATTTCTGAACACCTATCACTCTAGCGCCTTTACCACCTTGGTATATATTATGCATAGTGAGTAAGCTTTGAAGTTGCATTGTCGAAAACTTTATATGAAGTTAGCTTCACTACTGCAGGTGTACATATTCGTATAGGAGAGAATACCGTCCTATTCTCTCATTCATTTTCCACACTCTCTCTATTTTTAGTTATTTCTATCTTGTTTTGCATTCCAATTTATATATAAAGATATGTTCAATAGTAGATATTTGAGGAGATAATGAGAAAGAAGCCTTTCTTGCATCTGATTAAATTTCTTTTTGTTATTGCCCATAGTAAGAGTACAATGAATATATATATATATATATATATATATATATATATATATATATATATATATTTATATATATATGAGTTCTCTGTTACAAACAGTATCTAGCTGTTACATGATTACTGCGACATGCGACAACTGATATTGATTAAGGCCAGTGTATGGATTTGTTGCAGTGACGGGTGTTCAGAAATAGTTAAATATCTCCATTTTGGTCGAATTTAGGATACATTGAAATAAATTTTTTTGATACCATGTAACTTTTTTTGTACAATAAACTATCTCAATCGAATTTCTCCCATTTAAAATAACTGAATTCGATTTAATCCGTTCAGGACCTATGAAAAATCCCCAACCCATTGTAAATTATGAATAAAGATATGTTTTTAAATAACAAACAAACATGTATAATTAACAAATACATAACAAAATATGAAATAAAGAAATAAAAGAGTTATTTAGCATAATAGTCTTACTTTGGAGACAGACGAGTGCGGCTAACGAAGGTGAACGGCAAGGAGGAGGGAGGGGGAAGGGATGAGGGCACTCTAGACACGTACGTAAACGGCGCTTTTTTAGAACTTAAAACTATTTTCGTAACTTTAAAACTAAAACTACACATTCCTTATTTCAAATGAAAGAAAAAACTTAAAACAATGCACTTAACTTTAAACTTAAACTAAGCTTAACATTTACGTAAATTTAATTATCACTTGTTTTTGCCTTCTTGTCTGCACTTTCTGTACTTTCACTCGCAGCTCTTTTCAATAAAAATGTATCCAAAGAACTTTGCTTTTGCCTGCCTTTCAAAATGCTTCGAAAATGTGACAAACAAGTGTCATTAAAAAGAGCTGAAGCACGACCAGTTGCCACTTTTTCTGGGTGTTCCTTTTCAATGAAATTTGACAGCTTTTCCCACATTGCCAGCATGTCTTTAATTTCACCTGTAGAAATCACTTCCTCCGGCTCTTCCTCCTCCTCACTCGTGCTAATCTCTTCCAAATCCTTCGTGTGTTGCATCATCTGCAGCTCCTTCAACTCCTCAGTTGAGAGTTCCTCCTCATGTTCTTCGACGAGTTTGTTGACGTCACCCTCATCTACCTCCAGACCCATCGACTTTCCGAGAGATACAATCTCCTCCAACTCTTCTTGCTCGGTCTCGGGCTCAAACCATTCGAAATCTCTTTCTGCGACAGCATCAGGCCATAACTTTTTCCATGCAGAGTTCAACGTTCGTCTTGTTACCCCTTGCCACGCCAAGTCAATGATACGTAGACAGATCACGATGTTGTATTGATCTCTTCAAAACTCTCGAAGGGTTAGATTTGTGTTTTCCGTCACTTCAAAGCAGCGGCGGAACAAGTGCTTCGTGTACAACTTTTTGAAGTTGGAAATGACCTGCTGATCCATCGGCTGTAGGATTGAAGTCGTATTGGGTGGGAGGTAGAGAACTTTGATAAACTGAAACTCCTCCAGAATATCATCTTCAAGACCAGGTGGGTGGGCTGGAGCATTATCAAGGATGAGCAATGCTTTCATCGTGAGTTTATTTTCTTGCAGATACGTCTTCACTGCAGGGCCAAAGACGAGATTTACCCAGTCAGTAAAAAACTGCCGCGTAACCCATGCCCTAGCATTGGCGCGCCACATAACGTGCAATTTTTCTTTCAGTACCTTGTGCGTCTTGAAGGCTCGAGGATTTTCCGAATGATAAACTAGCAGTGGCTTCACTTTACAATCACCGCTAGCATTTGCACATAATGCAAGGGTCAGACGGTCCTTCATGGGTTTATGGCCTGGCATCATCTTCTCCTCTGCTGTGATGTAAGTCTTCCGTGGCGATTTCTTCCAAAATAGGCCCGTTTCATCGCAGTTGAACACCTGCTGCGGAATGTAGCCTTCCCACGCAACAAGCGCAGCGAACTTTTGGACGTGCGTATCGGCTGCTTTCACGTCCGCACACTTGTTGTGTCTTTACTCATCGTAAAGATGTATTAAAGATGTATTAAAAAATAAACCTTTCTAAGTCAATTTCAATCGGAATAAATAATTTATACCATTTTTTCTTCTGCTTGTTAGATAGAAAAAAATAGTTGGAAGCAAATAGCAATTGGTGCCGTATTTTTGCCGTATTTCATACCCGTAAAGTATTACTTTATACATTGAAATGGTAAACTGGGGGCAAGAAATGTTCTCTGTATCAACTTTCGTCAAAGAAACACAAAGGAAATGTTATAAAATGGACAGAAATTGACAATGGAACAATTTCATAAGAAACACCTTCTTACAAACCAACGGCCATTATTTTTATTTATTCCGTTTGTTACTCGTGTCCATTCGAACATTTATTCAGAACGAGAGCCCAGTTTCTAGCATATTCAATCTGTTCTCTTTGATTTTATCTGGTAAATATTTAAAGCATTTAAAATTACTAAAAAATAAAAATTAATGTTAGATTCCAATATTTAAAACCAAAGGAAGTCAACAACAATCAACTTCTAACAGTTAAACCAAAACAGCAAATTCACGAAGGTATTTATTCTCCAAAAATATGTACGTTTAAATATTGCTCAACAGGTAATTTACTGGTCAAGCCAGCTCAACAAATACAGCATTTGTTATAGGATTCGCACCTCATAGAATCTAAGTTGAGAAGACAATAAACTTGGCATGTGTGATTGATGGTATTTTGCCTTGCTGAGCATTTTTTTCAGAAAATTGGGATTGTCGTTTATCTCATGCTCGCACACTTGATTTAACGAATCACCTTACCTGGCTAAGGGTTATTCCATACTGGGTAGCTTTCAAGTAATAGCCAGGAGCACGAGAAAGGCTGAAACTAGTGACAGATAAGTTAGAATTCAACTATTTTCCATGTCCACCGAATAGGTAGACTTCTGTCATTCCGAGTACATTTCTAGTACAGGCCCGAATATAAACTTTGCAACGTTTAAACAATAATTGATTGCGCGGGTGGTGGTAACAATTCTTTAAATCAAGTTTGAGAGCTTGAAGTAAACACCAATCCCATTGTATTTAACCAGTCGTCGAACAACATAACAAAACTACCGCCAGCCGCAACGCACTGACGCGTTTCGACCTTCCTTGATCATCATCAGAGTACGACGGCAAACTGATTATCGAGGATCAAACCGCATTGAATATATATGGAAATCAAATTTAGATATGCAGCTCTCACCTCTAGCAGTCTCGCATACATTGAACTTGACTGGAAATGTCGGCTGCACAATTTCTATGCAGTCACTAACATTAATTTGCAACGTTTGTCAAAAAATCTATAGTATATCGGCCGGAGAATCTCAACTAGTTATTTTAACATTTTAACTTTTTTTGTAGTTTATTTTCCAACATTGTACACAATTAGAATTGAACTTACGGGAAATATTATATAGGTAGATGCACTAGAAGTTCGATTTCATGCTTTTCAGAACACCAACCGAAATGATCAGTGAAAAATAAGATTCACACTGCACATCACATCCATAACTAAACATGTATTGTCCTATGAAAACTGCGACACACCAACAAAACGCATTTAGATGCTGTTTGTGGTGGAGAACTGATGAATATGCGATTATATATTGTGTGTTCCTCACCTAGTAACAAATTAGTTCAAATATGACCAGAAGGATAAACCAAAGACAGCATGAACGGGAAGTACAAACTCGTGCAAATTTCTTTCGTGCTTACTGGCTTTTCCATCTCAATTAAGGCGAGATTTGCGAAAATGCTTTCCTTTCTTAAGGCCATTGTTATAGATATACGTCGTCCAGAACTATTCAAACATGAACAATTTGTTCCTGCACTGGCAGTCCACATATAACCATGAACAATACGAATTACAATGTTCGCTTCTTATGGTTATATGGCAGTGAAACATTAGTCATTTTTGGCTTTTGTATGGCTGTGCATGATGATGATGATGATAAATTTGTTTATTTATTTATTTTGGCTAAATTCATGCTGATTTCCTGGTAATTGACGGTTCAACTCAACTTGATGAATACTATCTCTGGTTTTCAAGGCTCCTACTTCATAATCCAGCTTATACCGCATGTGTTTGCTCCTCGTGGGAAACTCTTCAATATTAGCTAAGACACATTGAAGTATAAATTACAATTACCAGCAGCTGTATTCAGGTTTTGCTTGGTGTTAATTATCAAGTCCATAGTATCTGCGCAACCAACGGGCGTTTAATCTTCAAAAGGCCATCGTCGTCATAGTGCCATTTTATTATAATTCAAGTGTGAAAATGCGAAGCAACTGTTGCATATCTGACACATTAATGTAAAAAATTTCTCAACTGATTACGGCTATCAGGGGGAAAATGTCGTGTTCACAAGCTGTGTCCAGTACGACGGATCCTCCAAGTTGCAGCTTAAAGAGTATTTTATGCATCACATGAACGCAAAGGACAACAAGAGGACCACGAAATACAGATCAAAAATAAATACTCAATTCTATGTATGACAAAATTTCCCATTGTAATCTAAAAAATAAATACAATAATTGCACCTTTATTTACTCTTTTGAAATTAATGCATTTAAATTATATATATATATATATATATATATATATATATATATATATATATATATATATATATATCAGATGAGAAACATGACATGATTTAGACAGTAGAATTGTAAATGAATGCAACGTAGAAGTATTTGGAAATGTCAATGTTCGAAAAAGCTTATGGAGTAGGTTTTTATGTATAAATATATATAAAAGATATTAAAATAATTACACTGGCAAGTTAGATTGCTAAAACGACAAAGACGAATTGCACGATTGCTCTTTTTACATGATAGTCGACACTGATTAAAATTGAAAGTTTCATACTGGTAGAACCGGATGTCATCGGTAAAAATAAAAGTAAAGCGAACTAGAAGCTTAAAAATAGTGAAAGGATAAAAAAATCGGTAAATAACGAAGTCATATATTTGCCAAAATATATAAGAATCGACACTGCGAAGTTTTTTGCAAAGGAAAACGATTTTTCAAAATTGGATTAATAAAAAAATTACCATGCTACTGATAAAACCATAGGGCTAAAATAGAAACAAGAAAATAAACCAATGATAAAACAAGAAGTCTAATTGAAAATTTTGGTAGAAGCAGGCGATAAAACGTATACTCTCTTTGTTTAATCTTATGGGATTTTAAAATATCTAGAGTAAATTCAACGCAAATTTGTCGTTGAAAGTATTTAAGAGGTATGCCAGTTAAAAATGCACATAAATAGTGGACAATATCTCCCATTTAAAAAAAACGAAAAGTTCCTTCAACAAAATTGAGATTTGGATTGTGAAAATATAATTTTCTACTTTAATAATAAAAAATACAAATAGATAAATACGACGCTGCGTTAAGTAAAAACGTTAGCCTAGATCACAAATAAAGTCAGCGTAATTAAAACAGGACTAGGAATATGTTGAGATGGTTCCAATGTCGCCGCTCGCATCAACTTCAACCTACACTATCTGAAATTGCCATTGATCTCTCGCTCTCTATCTCTGTGCCGCACACAATTCATCTTATCAAATGCTACGCTGGAATAAAAAAAGAAATTAATTTTTTTTAAATATGAAAACCGTTCCACATGGCATACACATAAAAAATTTAGTCCAGGAAGTACGAAACATTTTAAATGTTCCATTTTGTTGAAATTTCTGGAATAATATATATATATATATATATATATATATATATATATATATATATATATATAATATGTTTACTTTGTATTTTCACAGCTTTTTCGAATTTAAACAAACTTTTCTCGTCTTTTAGCAAATGATAAGATTGAGCGAAGGTGTCACTGTCATACCTATAAGAATTTTTTAAAAGTTATACTTGGCAAAAAAATATATATATCTATATACATACATATATGAGACATTGGTGTATTTAGTATAAAAGTTATACCGATGCATAAAGGTTTTATAATGTTCATAAAGATGCACTCATTTACACATCTATTAATCAGTGGATGAAACACATGAATATTACTTTTTAGCGTACACGCAGGTAAGCGAAAATATCGTAGTGAGCATTACACAACTGAAGGATCAATACAAACAAAAACTGAACTTTCTATTATATGTTCAATATTCACATTTCTGTATTTTTCGGATAATTTCTGGTAATTTTGACACCTATATAACGTACAGAAGCACATTTTTCCAAGATCACACATGATTGATGCGCAACAGTTATGGATGAAAAATTTTTAAAAGTGATGCAAAGTTATTTCGCTTCGTGACATATATATATATATAGTATATATATATATATATATATATATATATAACGTCATGAAAAATAAACCAAATAGAAAACTCGAGATCGTGTAAAAGCTACTACGGCGTTACAAAATCAAAAAAGTTAAATTCCGAAGAGGGCACACAAAAAAGAAAAATTAGATTTAACGCAAATTATCTGGCACAAAATCGTTTGAAAGAGCCGTGCTTTATTAAAAAATACGAAAATGTAAGAAAAAATATCTAAAATGCTAGAAGGTAAATAAATAGTGCAGAATGTGTCGAGAACCTCGAAGATTAATTTGCTAAACAACTACTCGTTGACAGGAAAATAGCACAACAAAGTGGCCAATTTCGTTGCCAACACCAAAGCCATAATACAACCTAGGTAGCTAAAAGATGGGAAGATTCTCGAAATCGTAAAGATTATCAAAACGAAGGAAATGGGAAACGTTTTGCTGCTTTAGAGAATATGAAAATCGAAGCCTACAAAAACAATAATTCGCAATCAGCCTTTGAAGAAAGCCACGTATCTTTGGCTAAACATAATTTTGCAGAATTCTCCATCTCCACATTGTTTTACTCGAAAAATAAAATACTAAAAAGGACAGATTAACACTCTAATATAGGGAAGCTGGACTGTAATGAGTTATAATTGTACTTTCGATGACATTATACGTACAAGAAACTCATGATAACGGTGTGTTTCTGAGAAGTTGCTGCCACAAAACAAAGTAAAAGTGTGAGCTAAATTAGGTTGGATGGAGTTGTGGCATTCATTGGTACATAGTGATTTATGCCTGAATGCTGACTTTTGGATAAAGTAAATAGAATCTGAAAACACCATTTCAAACCAACAAAATATTTACACTGAAACTATAAATCAAAAAGAAAGTTTAACCTTTACGCTCATATATCATTACGTAAATATATGACGCGATTACTTTTTCAATAATAAATGCCTGAATCTTCTTCAACTTGATGCTATAAAATACGAAAGATTATTTCAAGATCAGTATGCTGTGGTATCTTAATCATTTATACTCTTTTACGCAAACCGAGAGAAAAATATGAACACTAGTCAAATTTGCGTAAAACAAAGACAAAGTATATAAAGATTCTTTTATAAACTACGCACGGGAGGTGAAAATAAAAACATTGCTTAGACAAATACATCAAGACCGATCGTAAGACTAAATGCTTATTTAAAGATGTAAATCATTTTTTTAAACCGAGATAGTCACAAATCACGTTACATTCAATCTTCGCATAGTATAACAATAAACCTACCGCGAAATCAATGATGACATGATTCAATGACTACTATTAGTGAGCTGAAATTTAAAGCATATAATTTGTAAGTTTGCGAGTATAGTCGTTATTGTTTGTAACTTATAACGCACGACAGTCTCACAACGTAATGATCTTCTAACAAACGTTAAACAGTATGAATAAATATTGCAAAAAATAACAGTGTGAAAAATGTTTAACTTTTTTAAACGTTCACCGGATAAGTGTTAGACAAGCAGACTAAAAATACCCGCAATAAATAAGGCGCCGAAATCGAAATCAAACCTTTACTAGGTAGCATTATCTTTCGGGGCTTAAACACAAAAGCGGTCTAACTGCATAGAAGGGACTTTATATAATGAACAAAAACAACAATTAGGACAGGATAGAACAGTAGTTATTCCAATGGTGGTCATATAATATAATCAGATTTAACACAAGCAACGCTCTAGGTAACAAACTACACACACACACACACATATATATATATATATATATATATATATATATATATATATATAAGAGCATATACATATTTATAAAGCGATGTATTCAGTTTCACCATCGTTAACAGCATGGCAGCATACCTCAAATATCAAAGACAGTGATCAAAGTAATATGGGACACCGCAAAAAACTTTCGGTTGTTGTGATAAGCGATGTTCAAAAAACCGACTGATCTTGATCCCTAAGAAGAAAGACGATACTTTATGGCCTGTACACGGAGAGGAAATAATCAAAAGTTACGTGGAGCTGGTAACGTATTAACAACAAAATTGATAAATTTGGATCGATTGGATTTTATTGGTACTACCGAAAACTAATAGAACATTTTAGTAAATACTTCAATAAATGCTCTGTTAAACGTGTTTAAAAACCAGGTCAATAGTTAGCGTCAATGAATCAGCAACTTAAATTAATTTTGCGTCTTGTAAATATTATAATATGTATTTATGCATATATATATATATATATATATATATATATATATATAAGACGATATGGTCATGGAAGCATGAGTCCGACCAAATGTAGCTTTAAAATCATCCTTACATATCAGCACAAACTACGACGACATGATTGATAAGAATAAATGAAAAGTATACAGAACTTATTATCATCACGGCGGACGGTCTATCAGGCGCCTAGAACAAGTAGAAAAACATCGGCCGACTGTATAGGTTTTCCAGTTCCTAACATAATTTCGCTTTTCTATAGAAAATTTCACTAAGTATTAGGAGACTAGCGCAAACGTTTTAATAAATTAGACATTTTGAGGGGTGTAAATATCATAAATGATACTTTTAATTAAAAACCAGTAATATACACAAAATCAAACACAAATTGCACAAGATTTGGTAGTGTTTTACTAATATTACAATGAGAAATAAAAAGCTTTATTAAAAACCAATGAAAAAGAATTGTTCAGAGATACAATTTCTGAGTATGTTTGAATGGAATTGCTTTCCGATTTGTTTGAGAATGGGCCAGTTTTAAGCAGATAAGTGCACACCACTTTCGGTACAATAGTTAGTTTTGAAAAAGTAAAAACTGGCATGCACGCACACACTTGCGCGCGTGAGCGTAAATATGTACGCGAAAAATAAAAAAAGAATGGATTCATTTTTACGGTAAAAATATAGAAAATTTGAATATAAAACAAGTGAAAATCTTTTCAAAAAAGGAAATCTGAAATTACTTTTAGTAGAGCATAACCTTCACATATATCTGGATTTCAAGTAATATTTGAAAGATAGTTGCGCAGTCTGTTCATCACAGATCACCAATACGATGTCTGCATCATTAACCTATTGTAGATAACTATATATCTGGATTACTAACATGAGAATTTATAACTTTCAACATCCTATAGGTTCGAAATAGTACAAAATGGGATTAAGATAAATAAGCATCATTTGCTGCACAATTTAAACAAATGAGCAAAAAAGGTATGACGAACTGGCGACTAATTTAATTATTATAATCAAGGTTGCGGTCTTGACATAAACACCTGACCCATTAAGTACTTACATATGTCAGTATAAACTAAGAATTGCCTTTTCTACACTATACAATTCTTAGTTTATACTGACATATGTAAGTACTTAATGGGTCAGGTGTTTATGTCAAGACCGCAACCTTGATTATAATAATTGTTATCACCACCCGCGCAACCAATGTTCGTTTAATTGACTAATTTAATTGTTATAGGCAATCAAGTAAAGAAGTGAACACGAACAACTTTTAAAAATTCGATGAAGGAACGAACTTCACAATTATTCTTTCCGCTGAAAAGTCAAACGATTGGTCAAATGACTTGATGATTAATTATTGCAAAATTCAACCAAATATAACACAATATTATTTTTCTTATTATTTGTAAACTACAGGTGATCGAATTGTTTATTGTACTATATTTGTTTAATTCCATGTTTCTGTGCTTACTAATGAAAAAAAAATTCGAAATATAAGTTCTAAGATTAACCAAAAATGCGAAATATTTATTTTACTTAGTTATAAAATGGAACACCATATATAAAGATCTCTAGTCAGATGAAATACACGAAATCCAAAGTCAACTAAAAACACGTATAACTAAACTTCGGTGGAGGAACCTGAAATGTGTGCACCAAAAGGTACTTGAGACGAGACAGTTTGGGTATTTGATGAATCAGATAATCGCCGCAGTGGTGATGCTGACAGAGGCAAGTCGACAGCAAACCCTGAGGCCGGTGCTGAAACCACAGGAATATACTGACGAAAACGATGTTGATGATTAAACTGACATGACGAAGTGAATGCAAGGAAATGGTCAGTTTGATTTAAGGAGAAACTGTTCACACATTTTTTACCTCGTTTACAGTCCGAGGCGCGTTTTCGCCGCAATGTGGTGATGTTATCCTCCGCTTCCGCAGCAACATTGGCATCGTCGTCATCCTCGTCATCAAGGTCATCTGTATAATCAACATTAGCAATGATATTATCTCCTATGGATTGCATGGCATTCTGTCCATTCTTGTGGATACCATTGAGTAGCGATTTGTTCTCGTCAGACGGCACAGCCAAGTGAAAGTCAACCGGGCCTACAATATTTTGATGCTCCTGTTGTAAATAATGATGCCTTTCTGACTGGTTAAGTAGTGTGCTCATAGATTTACCATATTCCAATCGATACTGCTTTTGAATGTTGCCATTGGATAGGCATGATGGGGCGGGATAACTGTGCTGAATAGAAGTCACCAATACATCACGCGAACTGATCGGTAAAGCCGTGGTGCAGTAATTTCCGTTTACAGAATTAATGTCTACCTAAAATATTGAAGCATAAAGAATACAAATTTAGATGCTGTATTGTCAGACAGAGAAGATGCTAAAAATGTATTGTCACGATACGATGCACACGAATGTCAATTTTCGTAAAGCGAAATTCTATTCGCATAACGTAGCAAAGCAATCCTCAAAAGCAGGAAACGACGCGTTACAACCTTTCCTGGTCATCAAATCATAAATGAGGCCTCAAGTCCAAGTAGTTTCACATACGTTGCACATAACTGGAATGTTATCTTTATAGTCTCTATTCCGTTACGAAAGCTACATTCTTGCAACTTCCGCCATATCCACCAAAATTAGACAGTCAAGCGATAGTAAACCATCCAGGTGGTGCTAACTATTATTTAAATCGAGTTTTCTAGCCATAGATGAACAAAAATCCAATAGCATACTCGCTAGTCAGTTTGCGGTCATGCTCTGTCGATCAACATAGAAGTTCATTACGTGAAAATACGTGCGACTAACGGTAGTTTTGCTGCTGTTCAACTGGCTAAATAAAATTTGATTGGCGTTTATTTTAAGTCCGCAAGCTCACTTCAAATAAAGGGGCATCAGCATAATTTTATGCCATGTGAAAAGAAATTAGTGAGAATGTAATTAAAATTTTAAAGCTAACTCTGTAACCAAATTTGACTAAATACAACTAAAAACTGGCTTGTTGTGTTCAGCAATTTATCCTTCGAGTTAGGAACGAGTATTCATGCACCGCCAAACTCTGAACTATCATGTAAATATTATATTTTACCATTGGTTCAACATAGTAAAACAATCCGAAGCGTTACGACCTTCATTGGTCATGATAGAAAAGCATATTTATCAAAATATGTTATTAATGCGCAGTCGAAGCAAACCGTCATGTAAGTGTAATTAACTTTTCTGAGGAACAGCACAAACTTGCTTTGTTGTTGTATTCGTTTGGTGATCAAGTTTCTTGCAGTTCAAACGAAGGCTCGCGCAGAATTAGCTTCAATAGTACAACAACAACAACAACAACAACAACAACAACAACAACAAAAACAACAAAAACAACAACAGCAACAACAACAATAACAACAATAACAATAATAATAATAACAGCAACAACAACAAAAATAACAACAACAACATCAACAAGATGTTGTTCCAGCCTACACATAGTCATAGCAACTAGACTACATTAAATAATTAATATCCGCACCACACAAACATAATACCAGAAATGTTAATAGTTTATTCAATTATTTATTATCCCAATTGAAAGTAAAGACTTCTGAGCTGGCTGCAAATTTATGATCAGGATAGCAGAGGCGTGGCAAACTTATCCAAGCCTTAGACGCGGAAGACCATCTAGCACTTAACTGCGTGTTGATGCACCTGCTAAACAACAAGCCTTCAGTTAGATTTCAGGTTTCAATTTTTTATAATAGCTGTCACGATTCTATTCAGTCTTGTAAAAAGGAAACCATAATTACACTTTAACAACGCGGATGGCTATAGCATTAACCAAATTACTCTTACTATTAAACAATAATTAATTGCGCGGGTGGTGGTAACAATACTTTAAATCAAGTTTGCGAGCTTGAAGTAAACACCAATACAATGGGATTGGTGCTTACTCCTACTATACCTCAACATAAGTTGATTTCTCGTCTCTACACTGAACCAAATACGGCCCTGTTACCATTATAGACAAAAATGTATCAGCAATGAAAAATTTATGCTACACTGTGGTGTAATTGTGAAAAGAATTCAAAATTATGTGAAAGAAGAAAATGAACACTGGGCCAACCATTAACAGTGTGGATGAATTAAATGCTTATAATTTTCAATTTCTTAAATGGTCTGTCGCGCAAGGCTGACGAATGCCAGCTGCCGGAATAGGTTTTGAGGCACCAATGATCAAACTTCTATTAGCAGCCAAAATTTGCTATCCCCGTCTAATATAATTGTTCGTTCAGAATAGATACAAGTATGACTAACTAGAAAATGTCGGTTGCCAGACCGGACAATTCACCAGTGACGGGTTTGGTTCGTTCAAAGAGCATTAAACTCAACTGAGGAATTGATAATGTCTGTCTATAATGGAAATATGTTAGCAATTCAACCAATTCCTATCTCGTCTTTCACATTGACTTTGTTAAAAAATGAACATTTGTTAATTAACTCTTTTGAATTCTAGAAATTCGAACGATGCACCAAATTCAATTGACAGCACCTATTGTGTATGGGCATTCCATCAATTCATTCATTGTTCTAACGCTGCATTACATTAAACAGTTTTGGTAAAAACAGACAAAGGTGAGCGAGATTTTATAGCAAGATAACACTTGACAACTAGCAGAATGGTAACTTTTCATTTGAAAAATGAAAATGCTCATCATCCAGAAAATGTATTGCCCACTCAACTGTCAGCCTACCGATACAAACCTCAATTTTATGTATTAAATCGATTCATCGTTCAGGCATCCCCATACCATAACGCTTATTTCCCCGTTATCGAAAACTTTACCATTTAGACAAAAACTGGAACTTATATGAAAGTTTAACATTATTCAAATAAATTACATTCTTGGCCAAATGCGCGCATTTTCATTCTCCAAAAGAATTATTACTAAATAAATACACAAATAAAGTCAAACAGGGAAAGATTACATTCAAAAATCGAATTCAGATTCGGCTACTCCAATAACTTTAATAAATTCAGGTTAGCCTAAATGAGAAAAACACCAGTCCACTGATTTTATTTTATTAATCATGTAGTACACACGACACATTTCAAGCTACAGTTCATCGTTCACAGACTCTTTACACGCATATCAAACAATATGCATATAATATAAGCAAATCCGTCAATAATATTTTACTTAGATATCTATTCACAAATTGATAGGGTGTTCGCCTTACAATGACAGACCAGAACTGACCAGGTGGAACTACCTTACAGAAAATGACACAAAAGTGGTGTCTACACGGCCGCAAATCTAGTAGTGTAAATCGTGAAAAAATTGAATTACATGCAGTATGCGGGCGCACTAGCTCCGGCGATGTTTTATGGCTCTGAAACAGATGATCGTGAATTTGATGCCTGCTCCCAGCAAACAAAACAATTTCTAAGATGCTGTTACAATCAAAACATGGGCTATTAAATGGACTACAGTGTATACCGTCAAGAAGTTATTCCTAAACTTGCTATTTAGAGACGACCTACAGGCCTCAAAAATCGCACGGAATTCCAATAGAATCACTAAGGAGAATTTTCGAAGTGCAAATGTAAACATCAAATTCAGCATACAGAGAGTCATGAGGTTGGATGCCAAAGATCAATTGCTAATTTTCTCCAAATCATTCAGTCTAAAAATTCTCAGGTATGTACAGTAGCATATATTTCGGGCATACAAAGAAGCGATTGCTCAACAGAATCCAGCAGCATTTCCCGTAGAAATTGATTAAAAATGCTTGAAACCGTCAGGCAAATCATGTATCTATGATCATATACTTTAAACGCGGCACCAAACCAATATGACCAATCTCTCAATTCTACAAAAAGTAAAGTATTAAAAATGACAATATATATATATATATATATATATATATATATATATATATATATATATATAACATTTCGTACACGTAACAGCCAATAAGGTAAAAAATTGGTTAACTCACAATTAATCAATACAAAAATGACCAGATCTCAGACATCACTTTGCAATACAACGAGAATGACTTCTATACGCGCAAAGACACATATACACATACAAATCAGCCCAAACTAGAAATAGAGGTAAAACCGAAAGTCTGACTAGGTGCCACTCACATAATCAAATGAAAGCTCAGGATGTATATAAATGAAAGATGGTAAAGTGATGTCTTGCACTCACGAAATAAATGGCAATTATCCAATTTTTATTTCTAATAATATATATATGTTCAAGCACTCACGCCATGCACAGGCACGAAGTTGGACTTCTTTTGCCAAAGGTTATTTGATACGTTTTCTATAAGTGTATTGCTAGTGACCGAAAGGCAACCCTGATACCGCTTCTCTGATGTGAAAAACATACATGCAGGTCTAGTCTTAAGGTTATGAGCCAGTAAAGAAGCCACAATTTTTATTCGTTTGACATGGCTGTCAATTAACTGACCAAAAACAAGTATACAGGCAAAGGTTTTTTGTATTAAGAACAGTCACGAATTGAATTTATATTTCGAATAAATATTATTCTATACTTGCAATTAGTTTATTGAGAGCCACCAAAATAATGTTTGAAAAAATAGTCATTGGATGATTTTCCGAAGCTAAAGAAATATTTTAAAAAGAATGAACCATCATCACTCGGCGTGAATATCTTTAAAAAAACAGAACACCACACTGACATTTAAATTATTGAAGTCATGTTGGCAAAATAAGAATAACCAACAAAATTTTATTTTTTTAACAAGTTGCACAAACTAGAAAAACAACATTTAATTGTACACTAATATAAAATATAGGTTTGCTACTGGTGCTCATTCAAGTCTGGAACGTTTGTTCAAATAATTATTTTCACCATCCGCGCAATAATTACCTGCCTAGCTGACCATTATTGTGAAGTTGACAAATGTCAGTGATTAGAGAAATTCAACTATTTTGGTCAATTTGCAGTATTTGTTAACTTGATCTCGTGGTACTGTGTCCTAACGAAACAACAGCCAGAAGAATTCACGAAAATCTGTGCATATTCAGCGGCAAAAAGGATCCAACAGAGATGTGGTTAATTCTAGGTATAGGCTTCTCTGAAACCGATCGTGTATAAAATGCGGAGCTCAGTTTAGGCAGTGTTATTCTATACCCAGAAGTCTCACACGACGAGGAAAAATTCAGATTATCTGGGCTAATTTTGTGTTTGTAAAAAGATGAACACGAACAGCTCAGCGAATTGGTTATTTAATGACTTTCCTCGGTGCACACATTAGTATATAAATAAGCAAATTTAGCAAATTTGTCAATACTAGTTTTAAATCTTAAAAGAAACCAACTATGTTATTTGAAGGACCAGTTAATTAAATAAGCTCTATTTTAGAGGAAACCCCTTTTGTAAAAGTTATCTCACATTCTGGATCAATGTTAAACAAATTAGCAAAATTTTAAAGAAGCATAGAACAAATGCCTCCAAAACAAAATACTCCAGAATGTATAGATCACCTATGACATGATTGTGATTTATCCTTCAAATTACGCTGGTGAAATTAAAAAATATTAAAGTGACATATTAATACTAAAGATTGTATCTTCATTAGAAATAAAATAAAAGAATTAAAAAAATTATTTCAAAATAGCTCACTTGTGATTGAAATGAGAGGTCATTTTCGACGTTTGATCGATACATGTCAATATCACTACCACCTATTTCAGCTGATATACGCTTTAATGACTGATCCGCTTCGTTGGGATAACTCAAGAAATTAGAAGCTCCTCCGGAAACGGATTCATCGACTGTACGTGTGAGGTGAATATAAAAGCGGACAAATAAACTATAATTGTTATTGACATAATTGTGGAAATTTCTTTCAACATAACATGTATACTAGTATTATAGTAGGAATTGCTTATATCCAATATATGGTAGAAAATAATTATTGTGGAATGTGGAAAATGCAATTCGCCTACCAAAACCATTTCGTGGCTTCAAGGCATTCCTCCGCAGTAACTAGAAGGGCTGCATGCAGGGATCGAACACTGCAGCGTTGAGTTCATAGTCGTTTCCAATGCTACATGTATGATTTTTCTATCAGACTTGACATCAGGCGGATCACGTGGTAATAGCTTTCAATGTAAAATCCTAACAAGCTTGCCTCAATTTTATTGTAAATCAAACACCATACAACCTGTGGAAGTGCGAATAAGCTAAAATAATGCAGTACCGTTTGATTATGCATAAACTTATGTAATAAAATAATAATAAAAAAGTTAACAAATAAAATATATATATATATATATATATCCGAAAAAGTTGCTCAAGAATTGAATGAAATAAATAAGAAATTTAACTACAGTTTGATAATATGAGATCGACCACACAATTTAAAAAAATATCGCCTGGCTTAAAAGCTACGAAAAGTTGCGCAGGCATCATTAAACCATAATGGTGATCACATTTATCGAAACACATATAGAGAATTATGTAAAGCAAAACTATCGCTGACTGTGTGAATTACAAGTTTTACAAGCATCCATCTAATTACAGATAAATTAAATTTTTACCATTAACAGATGATGCAGCTCTGCGCACAGTCGGACATACTGGTATAATCACATGATTCAGTTGTTTGCGAAATAAAACTGATGCGTGATTAAATTCAGTACATCGTACAGATTTGTCTTCATCTATTGCATTCGCAGTGGACTCATTGGTTGCAAACTTACTAAGGCCATTAACAATGTTAATAGTGGTAGCGGCATTTTTAACAGTCGCATCCACGTCTGTGTGGGAAGTGGAACAATTCACGTTAGTTTTACTGATTTCGTCCCGGTGATCAGTATCTACGTTTGAGCATGACTTGGTTTTTTCATATCTTATAGGGCTGTATGTAGTGTCATTCGACTCGCCATCTGCAGCTGCACGACCTAATGAGTCATCACCACAAACCGCTCTATCCTCGCCCGCTCCGTCCAACAGAATTTCTGCATTCTTTTTAGTTAATATGTTGTTTGATTGTTGCTCGCCATGGTTATTTCTATCCATGCTAGGACTGGTTAAAAGTGCTGGCCACTTCAGGTCCTGTTCTAGTTGATTCGGTAGACTAGTCGGATGTGTTTTGTCATGATATATATGCTGCCTAACGCCAGCGTTGTATTCGTGAGCTAGAATGCGTAACAGCGCATGCATGCGCGAGTTCAGTAAATAGGGAGTCAAATAAAAGTAAATAAAGTATGATTACAAGCATGAAAACAAAATATTTTTCCGATATCCGCATACGAAGTTATGCACTATAAAGAACTTAATCTCATGATTGTAGTTACATATACACTTCCAGAAGCCCATTGCGTGAGTAGAACTGCCACGTAGCCGACAAATTAGCCACTGCTAATAAAAAGGTTACCATAGAAATATGCAGAAAAATCGTGCTTTAAGTAGCGCAAATTATAAGATTTCATCACAACTGGCTGACTTTACGGAATCATAATATTCAGTTCGAAATTCCTATTATTTCAGAACTGATAAACCCGAAACGTTATCAAAAAATCCAGACACATTCTAGATATTAATTACGTCAACGAACACGACATTAATTTGACCACGTCAAAGTGAGCGTAACAAACTAGCCGAAGGTACGGTGCTTCTACGAAGCACAGTCCATGAACTTGCTCTAATTACAATTCTAATTACGAATAAAACGTTGCCCTAATAATGAGCTTAACCATAGCGTTGTAGACGACATCGTTTTGGAAAATATCTGCAAGGTTACAATTATATATATATATATATATATATATATATATATATATAGTGTAGTGTGTGTGTGTTGTGTTGTCAGTATAAACAAAACATGCATAATATAGCAAATTCAATTGATCAGCTAATCCCGTTTTGTATTTATATGTCAATCATCAAACACACCGCAGGCCTTCCGGAACCAAAATTCAAACCAGGAAGTATTTGTTTCAGGGACTTGCATTTCATCAAACTACACCACCTGTAGCGCATAATACACGCAGGTTTAGGTTATATACCGACTTATGTTCTTGGGTATCCGTTCTTTCAGGTGGGACCTATTTGGAATCTCGTAAGACCTGAAGTTCTAGCTAGCTAACTCCAATCCGTCATTATACAACGAAAACCCCGCCATTTTCGAGAGATATGTGGAACTAAAGTCTTACATCAGGATTTTGGTTATGCACATGTTGGCAGTAAAAGCTTAACATTTCACCAGTTAATAAAAGCATTTCATCTAGTAGACCAGTTTCGTTCTTACTGGGAACTCTTCAAGTACATTCAGATTTGATGGGGCAGGTTAGAGCTTCAGGTATTAAGGTATTCTAAATAGGTTCCACTTGCAGTAAAGGCCAACCAAAATATAAGTTGGTATATGACTTAAACTGGGGTGTAGTATGCGGCACGGGTGGCACAGTGGATAGTTACAGACTCTGAAGCGAATATGTCGATATTCTAGTCCCGTCCGTGGTAAATTCTGGACAGTACTTGAAGAGTTCCAAATAAGGACGAAATCGGTCTACTAGATAAAATGCCTTCGCTACCTGATGTTATGTTGAGTTTATACTGATAGCATACATATAATCAAAATCCTATCGCCACACTCCAATAAATATATTTAATTAAATCCGGCTAGTAAAATTTAATTTAATATCCGCTCACAAGTTATCATAGTAGAACTTTTATGACAAATTTTGGATGGCTAATTAGAACTTTCGGTCGAAGATGATGCTGCATAGGATCCATCAGAATGGACTAATAAACTACCGAAGATGGTAAATAACTGAAATTTATGTGCAATGGACGGCTTCGTCCCGTATTAGATGAGCTGCAAGTCTCTGAACCAAATGCACCCTGCTTCGAATCTTGACTGTGACAATTCTGTTAAGCATCTGATGAATGTCCATTAAGAACAAACCGGTCTAAGTAATGAAATATATTTGCTATGTTACGCAATTTTTGGTTTATACAGTTAATGTTGCTATTTCTAGTCACACAATTTGATATATCCATTAATTTATAGTATTGTGTAATGCCTTTTTAATATTGCTAATATTGTTGATGACCCAAAAGTTCGAAACGCACCAGTACGTGTGATTAAGAGAATTTTTTCTGTTGTGTGACTAGCTAGAGTCAACGGGATAGACATTTATTTCAACCACGCAAACGTCAATTAAGGAATAATTAGAATATTTAGTTTTATTTGTGAAACATCTCAAACGAAAAAATTTCAATTGATATAAATTAAGAGTAAGGATATCTTTGGAATCATAATCTGCTACATGGGAAACAAAATAAATCTTCGACTAAGGACACTTTGGTAAGGCGAATAAATTAGGAGCCCTGCTCGCGAAAACACTTCACGTCAAATATTATATGCTTGCGCACAAAATAACGATATTAATTCAGCATAATTGGCTCAGTCGTTTGCAAAATGATAAGCTCAGTAGATTTTAAAATCAAAGCAGATTTTGGTATGCAAGATGGCAATTACAACACAAAATACGCCAAAATGAAAATTTAAATATCTGTAGTACAACAACAACGAATTTATTCACCTACAAAATCACACAGCAGTCATTTTAATGCAAGCTAATGGGGTTAGTATCAAAACAGAAGGTAATGAATAAGCATGAAGCAGAATTTTCTAGAATATTATATTGGAAAGGTAATTGAATTAACCATCACTATATCAATTTTACTAATATATATATATATATATATATATATATATATATATATATATATATATATATATATATATATAGTTATAATCTAGCTATTACATCAGATAGCTAAAGAAATCCATCCAGTAGACCGGTTTGGTCCACATTGGGGGCTCTTCAAGTACTTTGTAGACGAGTTATCAATAAGGACGAAACCGGTCCATTGGATGAATCGTCCAACAACAGGACAGACAAATTTGTTCCAAGAAAATCAGATTCATAGAAGATTGTCATATAATGGCAGTGACATTTTGAGTCATAGCTTAAATCTAAAATCTACCGTATGAAAGGTAGCAATGCTTTAGACAGATTTTAGTCATAAAATACATCCAGAGAGTTTGAAGTAAACCTTTACAAGCAAGAATAGTTATTAAACAATTTAGCGATTGACAAAAATCAATGAATGCATAAACAAAATGCTTCATTTTATTAAGACAGATATTTCATGTAATGAGATACAAAAGAATACCCGAAAAATATCACCGCGTTAAAATAAACACAATAGTCCTACAAAAAACTGGGAAATATACTTATATCCAATGCATAGTGTATATTTTATTATATATTTTACAATGTCCATCGCCGTAAATAGATACATTTCAGAATAAAACGCTGAATTATCGAGAGTATGTCTATAGTCCAAATTTACCGAATAAACTCAATAAGTATTCTCGACTATTCATCGTTTTTCCTTTACATTTATATATATATATATATATATATATATATATATATATATATCCTTTGGAATGAAAAAAACGGTTCTCAAAGGATAAAATTTATTTTTCATTTTGCCCACGGAATTGGTACTATGAATATATATAAATATATATATATATATATATATATATATATATATATATGCTAATGTGTTTATATAATATGTTGCACAAAATCTGTAAACAATATCTGCAAGTCGCGTTTTTCGATACAGTGAATACCATTGCAAGTGAATGAGAGAAAAATATTATTTATTGCGTAATCCATATGTTAAGTGTGCACTTGAACTTCAAAAATGCACGAACATCCTAGAGATTGCATCACCTTTTTGTCACAAAAGATTTGACGAGTGGATCGGTTCGTTTCGGATATCATTCTTCGATCCACTGGTGAGAAGCCTTAAAGAACGATGGACATTTGCTATTAGGAGTACACATTGTGTTCACACTAAATTTTATGTAATAAGACAATATTCTTCGCATGGTTTTTTATTGTATCATATTACGTAATGTACTTAGCAAGTCAAATGGTTGAATTAGCATGTCTGTTACTTAGTTCTTTGAGTCTAATGCATAATTGCATGCATTAACAACAGCAATCACGAAGTAACATTAAAGTATTAAGCCTGAAAACATACCTATAAGTAAGTGTCCTAAGGTGTGTACACTCAATTTTTTAGAATATTCCATAACGAGCCACGTGGATCATGGTAGCCAGCAATTTAATCAAAAAGAACAATATGAGACTATATTAAATAGAGCTTAGACTTCCCCAAAATTAAATCTAATCCATCCTTTGAGTAGTGCCAGTAGCAAAAGTTGACGTGAACAAAGAAAAATCTTAGCTGATATACGTACTGAACTGCAATGCAATAACTGGCAATAAACCGAATTACGTGAAGCACTTGAGCCACGGGGATCTGCAGAAAAATTATAATAGACAGCCGTTTCTTAATTTTCATAAGGCGAAGATGGACGATAAATAGCTAAAGCAATGAATCTTAAGGATCGATGCAAACTGAGAGTTGGGCATCATCATGTACGCCATAATTTAATATGACCTGATCAGTACATAAATGCATATATATATATATATATATATATATATATATATATATAATAACCTAGCTGACCCGTCCCGCACTGATGCGATCTCACAATAATTTAAACTTATGCAGATGAATTTTGATAAAATTTCAAAACATGGCGTTAGTTTTTGTGTCGCCTGATACCAATGATGACGATGGTTCTGGTGATAAATGAAGATCGGGCAATTTTACTATTTTTACCTGCGCAGCACATTCTTACGATTTGCTAATTAATGCAGATTAAACATTCCATTGTCAACAGCTACGTGAACATCCATTTCAATAATGTCATTGGACGGATGTTCTGCTACATATATCGATCATATAACTGGCCACTGATTTAGGCTTGTAGTAGTACTTAAAGGGATATTAAAATACTCCTGAAAATAGTTGAAAGTTAATAGAATGCACATCAACACCGAAGTTTTGACCTATCATGTGTGTATTATATGCTTTATAGCATTGTTAAAAGTGTTCAATTTTAATTGCTTCGCGTAATGTTCATTGAATTGAGCTTGGGAAAAAGTAAAGTTTGCATAAGAGGCTAAGTAAACAAATGTTCCTACGCTCTGGGGTTCAGGTGTAAAAATATCATCTTGCACGCAACCACTCTGTATCATATATAGATAGTGACCTTCCCAGGAAGTATTAGAATTGGTGTAGCGAAATTGGTGCGAATCAGTAGATCCGTTTTCATTTTATTTGCGGACATGCATACATACAGACAAACATTCATTCATATATATATATATATATATATATATATATATATATAGCTCAAGCATTTATCATGTCCTCACCCGAATATTAAGCTTTTTAACCTAAAATTATGTAAGTGAGGTATCGCCAGAGGGACACATTCCTATGCTATAGGAAATATTGTCCCATTGCTGTATAAGCTCCACCTAAAAAGAAAGGCTAACCAAGAAACACTAGTTGCTATATAATTGATAATTGTGTGTAGTATGCGGCCGGGTGGCTCAGTAGTTAGAACAACGGACCCCGTAGCAGCTATGCCAAGGTTCGAGCCTTGTCCGCCGAAAATTCTGCATAGTAAGTGCTTAGTTCCCAATAAGTACAAACCCGATCCACTTATTCACGCCATACAATACTTAGTTTATACTGACAAATTTATGTACATAATTGGTCTGTTGTTTATATCAAGATCGCAACCTCGATTAAAATTAATTGTTAACACCGCCCGCGCAATCAATTTTCGTTTTATTAGTTATTCCTTTCGTTCTGTTTTAGTTCTATGCTTAAAGCGCACGGGTGGATTTAGTCAATCAGGTGTAAGATTTTGAGAGCGTGCATTTCTATAACAAATTCTAACTCTACCTAGTGGTGTTCCCGATTTGGTTACTTCTCTATCGAGCTCACATGCTATGCCACAGTCCCAGCGAATTGCATGAAGTTGACTGTTTTACTATTTTTCGCATTATGCGAAAGCCCTTTTTAATGTTTCTTTAAACAATAAGGTTCGATTAAACAACCCTAGCCTGTCAATACAACGCATACATCATAATGCATTGATAAGTCGTAATCAGTTTTATTATTATTAGTGGTCTGCGACTGATTTTTTTGTATGTATCGGTGGCGGTAGGCATATACTTTAAAGCAATAAAGTTGTCTTTGATTGTAGTAGCATCTGAGATTTATGTACTATTCTATCGAGAAAATGCAATTCAATTAAGAAATCTCCCATTAGAATAAAGCACCCAGGCACAGACGCATACATACATACATAAATACATACATGCATACATACATACATACATACATACATACATACATACATACATACTACATACATACATACAAACAAACAAACAAACAAACATACATACATACATACATACATACATACATACATACATACATACATACATACATACATACATACATACATACATACATACATACATACATACACATACATACACATACATACATACATACATACATACATACATACATACATACATACATACATACATACATACTTACTTTACTTTACTGCGGCTGACTCCTTTTGGAGGATAAGCCGGCTCCACATTTCATGGAGTTTCTTGGGAATTTGGTACAAGTGGTGTTCCCTCACCACTCGGACATACATACATACATACATACATACATACATACATACATACATATACACATACATACATATATACGTGTTGGCGTGTTGTCAACATGAACTTAACATTACATTAACTAGTATGGCAATGAATACAGTAAATCTGCTTCATTCACATCGGGGATTCTTCAGGTACTTTCCAGAATTTGCCGTGGGCGGCTCCAAGTTGGCGGGATCAATTTATGTAAGGTCCGAGACTATCCAGTGCAGCAATCTTGTCGCGCATTACATGCAATTTGAAATCATATACCAACTGCAATGTTTATTTTATAATGAAAAAATGTTTACAATCAAAATTCGGCCATAAGAATTTAAATCATGAAAGCCACTTCATTTGGCATTGTTTCTGTTTTAAAATTCAAGATATGGGGTGGCCAGTTATAACTTCAGGTCATAAGAGAATCCAAATAGATTCCACCTGAGGGAAAGGCTGATCACAGACATACGGTGGCATGACTTAAATTGCGTGTAGTGTGCGGCGCGAGTGGCATAATGGATAGAGTTGCTGACTCCGGCGCAAATGTACTCCCATTCGAGCCCTATCCATGGTAAATACTGGACAGTACTTAAAGAGTTCTTGAGAAGGACAAACCAGTCTACTGAATGAATTTCCTTTGCTATATGACGCCATGTTTAGACTATAACGGACACATATATAATAAAAATCCTTCCACTAAACTCTAATTTTATATATATATATATATATATATATATATATATATATATATATATATACGTATTTATATCTCTTAACCAAGCATCATGCAGCTTTGTGAGTGCAGATGAAAATTTTCACAGCACGCAATTCATGAAATAAGACTAGCTATGTTAACAAGACATGTACTTATTAACTAAAAGAAATTTCATTTGCTGTCTTATGGAGGAAATGATTTGCGAAGGAAGGCAGCAGATATGTGAAACGTTCCTTAAAAAATTCGAAATAGCGATTGACAAAATGGTCATGTAATTATCATAGTTATTTGGTGCAATAGTATTTACAACATAACGTTAAAAACTAACTAATGTTTGTGCATATGTTTCATTGTAATACAAAAACCCAGATTCTAGATTGTAAGAAGTATTAACAATGCAACACATAAAATCTTCCAAATCATATTAAACCAAATATACGTCTTTTTAACTCAAATTAATCGTGGTTGCAGCCCGTATTTCGCTTTCTAACTTCACCTTTATTTCCAGGCAAGAAATGCAAATGCAAACTTCAAAATATCATTATTAGTTACGAAACAAAGATAGCGTCAATCAATATTAATTTACTTTATGTAAATCTTTGGCCAAACGATTTTTTCAAAATTCACAGTTCGCTAGTTAAATACGCGAAGTTGGCATTGAATGATTAGGAGGGTTAGTATACAAATTAACAAGTCTTGATTGCTCGGGTGGTGATAACAAGTCTTTAAATCAAATTTGCGAGCTACCTATAAACATCAATTTCTTTGTATCTAACCAGTTGCAAATAGAAAAGCTACCATTATTCGTTATTTTAAAAAATTTTAATTTTTATATTAATCTTCTTATGGTTAAATGACAGTGAAACATTATTTACCAATGTCTTTTTTATTGCTGTGCATGATGATGATAATGACACTAACTAATCACTAATATTATAAGCAGAAACATTTTGGGATTGGTGAAATAAGAATTCATATAATATCGAACTTATTTATTTGTAGCTAATGCTGCAAGACGTTTATGTTCGTGGCTGCATAAAAATTGTGCAGCCAACATTTACATCCACGTACAAGGTATTCCAGGCCACTAGGGTTGAGAGCCGCATTTAGAATTTTGCATTCCCTAAATATGCATTGCGATTTAATCCGTGCTAGTCAGTTTGCCGGAAGTACTCCAATGATGATCAGAAAAGGGCGAAAATCGTCAGTGCGTGTGACTGACGGAAGTTCTGCTTTGTTACTGGACTGGTTAAATACAGTTGGATTGGTGTCCATTTCAAGTTCGCAAACTTGATTTAAAGAATTTAATAAACATCTCAGGATCGTATTCAAATAACACATTTAACCTCCTTTATCAAAACGGAACTATAGCAAAGTGAGATGAGATGACACAGAGCTAAATCTCTCTTCGCCCGTCACTGGCTCATTTAGAACATGCTGATAACGATCGTTTTTTATGTGTAGGTACGTAAGCAAATAATTTCGCGCTGTAAAAGTCGTTTAACGCGCTTCGAGTCTCGATGCCCTAATTAAAATTTATGTTAATTCATAGCAAGGATCTGAGGCGCAACTTTGCAGCAGCCAAAATAAAATTAACCGAATTAAGAACAATTCTTATTTTACTACTGGGAAGCAGAAACACATTAAACAATCAACAATACAAAAATAAGAACAAAACAAGACAAATCATTCGAGAAAAAAGTAAAGCGACAATAAAAATGTCAATTATTCAAACCCAGGAGCAGTTAATTTTAACAACAGTAACTTAACAATACTAAAATGTAGTCAAAATAAATAATGAAACGGAATCATATGAACGTGTGTTCGTAATGTGCACAATTAGCAAATTAAGAATGTGTTAGACGGGCAGGGATTAGCAGAAACTACTTTTTTTAGCATGCAATGCAAAAGCACACACCGCGAATGTGGTCACAAAAGTACATTAAACTCAATAAAAGCACCATTTTAATGTACTTTTCGCCATATCTCTTTTAAATCACTTCATTCATTCTATGTGAACAAGGTATTCTTAAACATAACAATACTTACCTATTTACTGAACTGGAACATACGGAGGGTAAGTAAGCATTAACAGATACAAGTACAAATGTAAAAAACATAATTATGGTCTGTTAACAAGACATTATTTTTTTCGAAAAAACCATGAGCTAGGGAAAATGAGCAATAAAGTAACAGGTTAGGCATGGAAACCGAGAGGAATGCAGTTTATTTAATTCATTTACTAAAACGCAAGTGCAAAATATTTTTTTTAAACTGCTTCAGTCATTAAAATAAAAATTAAGGTTAAATTGAAAACTCTATAGTGATATACAGCTATATTTCGAGTTAATTATACAACAATGAATGCCTTTTGATATGCACGAGTTGTGTCGATGTTTCGCTCAAGCTTAGAATGATGAGTAAATAGAAAATGGTGTTTGCGGTCGTTCTTCGATGTGTACTCATTGTCGTATCTTATTAAGGGTCGTCGATTGCGTTTGGTGTGCCATTTGATAAAACTGGTGCCCACACAACATGCTCGCCAGACGATCGCGGCAACTGCAGTGACTAGCTGGAATCATAGGAGTGATGGATAAACAGTTTCATTACTTGATAAATGTTTCCACCATATCAATCTCTTAATAACATCGCATCACGCCTTTACCAACCAAGAGTCATACAGATCTGTGGAAATTTGCAGAAATCTGGTAGCAACTAGGATGCAATGGAAAGAACAGGCTAACTCCGCCATCTAGACATAGGCTTCTTTTGAGCTTGTCGCGTCGGAGACATAGGGTTAAGTTTATATAGTGTATCTATGTCGCTTTCAACTGAAATTACTTCTTTGATTTACTTCCTTTTGCCATTTTCTATGTGAAATGTTGAGAGTATCATTTCATAAATCCTCTTTAGCTCGCTTTGTATTAATAAAAACTAAGAAATAAAGTAGGAAACTCGTTTAAGAAGCTATTTCCTGTTACCATCTATTCGAATTTATCACAATCATTGCCAATTCAAAAAACACACGCGTGTCACGATTCTTTAAATCAAGTTTGCGAGCTTGAAGTAAACACCAATCCCATTGTATTTAACCAGTCATCGAACAATATAGCAAAACTACCGCAATGGTTAAATACAATGGGATTGGTGTTTACTTCAAGCTCGCAAACTTGATTTAAAGAATTGTTACTACCACCCACACAATCAATGATTGCTTAATTGTATTACAGTTAAATACTGTTTGTTGCGAAAAACTAATATATATGCAAGTATGTATTAGGTGTTGCGAACTTAGTAACAAATTAGTTCAGTTGTGACCAGAAGGATAAACCAAAGGCAGCATGAACGGAAAGTATAATCTCATGCACATTCGTTTGGTGCTTACTGGCGACTCATCAGTAGGAGCCGGTATTACGCCCTTTAACCACTATATATTTGGTGAGGAGATTGTACCGTCCTATTATTCCACATTCTTCTACCAAATATATAGTGGTTAAAGGGCGTAATACCGGCTCCTACTGATGAGTCGCCAGTAAGCACGAAACGAATGTGCATGAGATTATACTTTCCGTTCATGCCTGCCTTTGGTTTATCCTTCTGGTCACAACTGAACTAATTTGTTACTAGGTTCGCAACACCTAATACATACTTGCTTAATTATATGTTTCTCGATTGTTTTGTAAAACTTGTGTGTCACAATTGTGTTTGTGTTTGTCTTCCAATTTCAATTTCAAATAGAATGGAAGCACACAAGCACACACAGACATCTAAGTCAAATCACGATTAATGTTTATTTTTAATGCAGTATCGAACTGAAGCATTAAGACTGGGGCGTATGAGTTTCGTAGGTACATGTTGACTGGTTAACATCGCTAATTATTATTTTCTTTGCCGTGCTCTAACAAGCAATCATTAACATCCGCGCTATCAATGCTTGATGCAATATTTTCGGAGAAGATCAAATTTAAATTTCTATTCATTTCTAGCATTTAAAGCATATCAGGAGAATTTTCATAAAAATTAGTGGACATATCTCAAGTGACCTTTATGTATAACGTTGATGGATAACTAATGGTTCAACAATAAACTCATAAGAGAAATTCGATTGTTCTCCTTTCAGTCTCACACTATTGATGGTTGCCATATGACTAGAAATTTTCAGACATGCCTTGTTAACAAAGCCATAAATTTGCGTATTTAAGAAGTCAAGCGCTAGAGTTATTTCCTTAAGTGTGCTTTCAACTAGTTTTTCATACCATACTTGCACGCCATTATAACAGGGACAATGATAATCTGATCTGTGTTTATTATTATCACAGGATTGTTCCAAGTTCTTTTTTGTAAACTAACATTTCTTGGACACCTTACTGAGTCTCTTTATCAGTCTACAGCTAATCACAATATCTAAACAGTTTCATTTATATTTATGTCTGGCCTATTTAACTACAACTGACAGTTTCGCCAATAAGCAGCTTTTCTTCATTTCTTGTTTAAATACACCTTAAAATTTACCTGGATTGCTTTTCCCAATTAAAATTAATAATACGCCAAAATGAATAAGATAAGTCAGTTATTTCATAATAGATTATGTCAACATGCACCATCGTTGTGAAAATTTAGCAGGAAGGCAACTGACGAAACAAACTTCCTAGTACAATCATAACGCACACAGGGTCCACTCTATGCTGCTCTCGATGAGTACAATGAAGAATCCTAACTTACGCGGGAATATAGTCCAGGCACATCTGGAGCCCTTTGTGCAAGATATATACATATATTATAAACATACACACATAATCCATAAATGTACCGTGATACTTTAATTTCATTCTTTGGCCAACATTGGCGTGAGTCATCTACCTGACAGAAATAAGTAACCCTATACACCGAAGACGACAAAAAAATTAAGTGACGTCGTACTTCTACGTAAATTTATACTGGATATGAATTATTATAGTTGTAAAGAAATCAGATTCGACAAGCAGAGAATATAATTTAAATCGAGCTTGCGAGTTTGATTTAAACACATTCCTCATTATTTACATACGTTTTTCGTTATTATCTAAGCATTTTGTAATAGAGAAAAGGTAATTCATAAGGAAAACAATTAAACAATAATTGATTGCGCGGCTGGTGATAACAATTCTTTAAATCAAGTTTGTGAGCTTGATGTAAACACCAATCTCATTTTATCTCATTTATTACAACTTCGCAAACTTTATTTAAAGAATTGTTACCACCATCCGCGCAATAAATTAGTTTATATGTGTGTGGCGAAAGCTGCAAACAGTTAATGTTCATGGATGCATAGAAAATGTTTATCCGGCATTTCCAATCAAGTACAATGTATTCGATACTAATAGAGGTGAGAGCCGCATATCTTATTTTGCTTTCCATATATATGCAATCCGGATTGATCCTCGCCAGTCAGTTTGTCGTCGTACTCTGATGATGACCACGGAAGGTCGAGGCGCGTCAGTGCGTGCGACTGGCGGTAGTTTTCTTTGTTGTTCGACGTACGGCTCAATAAAATGTGATTGGTGTTCACTTCAAACTCACAAATTTGATTTAAAGAATTGTTACTAGTACTAGCGATGCAATTCGGTTTGATCCTCGCTAGTCAGTTTGACGTCGTACTCTGATAATGACCATGGAAGGTCGAAACGCGTCAGTGCGTGCGACTGGCGATAGTTTTCTTTGTTGTTCGACTAACGGCTCAATAAAATGTGATTGGTGTTCACTTCAAAGTCACATATTTAATTTAATGAATTGTTACTAGTACTAGCGATGCAATCCGGTTTGATCCTCGCTAGTCAGTTTGTCGTCGTACTCTGATGATGACCATGGAAGGTCGAAACGCGTCAGTGCGTGCGACTGGCGGTAGTTTTCTTTGTTGTTCGACGAACGGCTCAATAAAATGTGATTGGTGTTCACTTCAAACTCACAAATTTGATTTAAAGAATTGTTACTAGTACTAGCGATGCAATCCGGTTTGATCCTCGCTAGTCAGTTTGTCGTCGTACTCTGATGATGACCACGGAAGGTCGAGGCGCGTCAGTGCGTGCGACTGGCGGTAGTTTTCTTTGTTGTTCGACGTACGGCTCAATAAAATGTGATTGGTGTTCACTTCAAACTCACAAATTTGATTTAAAGAATTGTTACTAGTACTAGCGATGCAATCCGGTTTGATCCTCGCTAGTCAGTTTGTCGTCGTACTCTGATAATGACCATGGAAGGTCGAAACGCGTCAGTGCGTGCGACTGGCGGTAGTTTTCTTTGTTGTTCGACTAACGGCTCAATAAAATGTGATTGGTGTTCACTTCAAAGTCACATATTTAATTTAATGAATTGTTACTAGTACTAGCGGTGCAATGCGGTTTGATCCTCGCTAGTCAGTTTGTCGTCGTACTCTGATGATGACCATGGAAGGTCGAAACGCGTCAGTGCGTGCGACTAGCGGTAGTTTTCTTTGTTGTTCGACGAACGGCTCGATAAAATGTGATTGGTGTACACTTAAACTCACAAATTTGATTTAAAGAATTTTTACTAGTACTAGCGTAATCAATTGTTGTTTAATTGTATTGTCTATATATAAATGTGTGGCGAAAGCTGCAAGCAGTTCATGTTTGTGACTGAATATAAATTTTGCAGCCGCTATATCCTGTCAAGTACAATTTATTAAAAACTATAAGAGGTGAGAGCCGCATATCTAATTTTGTTTTCCATATATATATATATATATATATATATATATATATATATATATATATATATATATATATATATATAGAATGCGGTTTGATCTTTGCCAGTCATTTTGCCGTCGTACTCTGTTGATGATCATGGAAATTCGAAACGCGTCAGTGCGTTGCGACTGGCGGTAGTTTTGTTATGTTGTTCGACTACTGGTTAAATACAATGGGATTGGTGTTTACTTCAAGCTCGCAAACTTGATTTAAAGAATTCATCTGGAAGAGCGGTTTTGTCCTTCTTGGGAACTTATCTCGTACTGTTCAGAATTTGCCGCTCACAGCACTCGAGCTATCCTATCTTAGTGGTTAGAGCAACAGACTCCGAAGCATAATTCCACAACTTCTACGAGTACTACTACTACTACTACCCCTACTAACAGTAATAATAACAACAAAATAATAATAATAATAATAATAATAAACCTAATAATAATAATAATAATAATAATAATAATAATAATAATAATAATAATAATAATAATAAAATAGTACCAGTAATAACGGATTCTAACTCACCACTGTCGCCGTTCAGATTAGTTAATGATTCCCCATGACCGTTACTAAGACCAGGCAAGTTGCTATGACTACTTGTGCTGTTAGATGTCGGTTTCGGTGGTGCTTGACCATCAATAACTGTTACGGGCTTAACCAATTGATGTTGAGACTGCTCCTGCTGTTGGGACAACATCACCATTTCCATCATATGCCTTGGGGTTGTTGAAGCCGCAGCCAATTGCTAATACGCAAGGAAAACCAGACCACCAATAAATGGTTTATTGAAAGAGTAAGACATGTATGGCATAGGAGCATGCACAGTACATAAAACAGAATTTGTAGACAAATAAATTAAAGCAAAATATAATGTTTTGCTGGATTCGCTTTTTTACAAGGACATGTTCAATTAATAAAATAATTGAGATAATTCTTAAGTTAGAGAATAATTAACGTCAAGGTTACTTTGGATATAATAAATGACGATCGTTTATGAAAACTAAGACTCGTTCAGAAGACTTCAAATACTCAGACAATTCAGTAAGACCCTATCCGGTACCTCTTAGTAGAATAATGTTTCAACCAAAAAAACGGCTAATGTTTTCACGAATATAAGAAGAATTATTTCTGACAAAATATTTAAATTACAGATAATTACCGAGCGCTATCAACACTGATCTAGATCAGTGGTGAAAATAATTAACCATCTTAAGAAACCCCGATTTCACGAAACTGTTACATGTTCACGAAAAAAGAAAAATCTTGATTCTACAATGCAAAATAAAGTTAGATGATGTAGACAAACCTGTTGCAGTTGAAGCTGGTGCAATTGGGCAGATGTTAATTGTATGACCTGCGGTTGTAGCTTGCTGTTCGCGCTCGAAGCAGCCATAGACAACTGAGCGAGTACGGAGGCTCGACTACTGGCAGAACCCAGTGAAATGCAATCTGCTGCAGGTTGGCTGCCAGCAACAGAACTAGGCCTGAAGCTGACCGGGCTCTTGACGGAAAGTGGATCCATGGTTGAGCCGCTATTCATAGCAGAATTTGTACCGTCAGATATTGCGATGCTCGACCTGGTAGACACCGTCTCTACTAACTGGCCATTGGCTGAAAGCACAGCTTGGGGCTGACAATGAGCTGACAATACGAAGGCATAAAGTCGTGTTTAAAATGATTTGAGCATAGAAACTAACGCAAATTTGTACAAATATAGGCATTATGAGGGACAATATATAAGCTTTGAAATTGAATAGTTCGGCTGCTTTCCTCATTCATTGAGGCTTTGGCTTTTAAAGTTACCTTATGACGTCGGTTGAACTTTCACAAAATAAATTTGTAAAGAATCCGAAATCCCTAGAGATAGTTATCTCTTATTCATAGTATTCATTCCATATGAAAAAATAAAAATAAATTTTATTAGAAAAATGTAAACATGGAGAGAGTCAACAAATAACCAAAAAACACCAAACAAAAAACAACAGGAACAACCAATCAATAGCGTGCATCACCTCCAAATCAAGCTCAATACCCGAACACGCCTCTTCTGCTTGCATAAATCAGTGTGCAATTTGTTTATCCATAAAGTTTCGTATGTGACTAACTCCCTACTATTATTGCATTTATTAAATATGTTGAATGCTACATCAAGATAACATACGTGTGAGATTTCAACGATTTGTTAGCAATTGCAGACTGGCATTCACCATTTGATTTAAAACAGGCTTCTCTCATTCGAGTAATTAACCGTCTGGTTGATCGGCCTAAGTAAGTTGATCGACAACTTTCGCATGTAAATTTGTAAATAATATTTGATATCGACATTAACGGATGTTTCCCTTTGATTGCTCGTAAAGGCAAGTGTGTTAACTTAAGCATCACTCGTAGTTTAGCTATATTAAATGTGCGTGTTAATGCCACTTCAACTTCCTTTGGTGGTAATTCAGGAAACTGCATCTCCCTTAAATGGGATGTTCACCTAGACTGCTTTCTTGTCTGGTCCGAAATACGTCTGTTTCTGTTTAATTACCATTGTAATAACGGATTCAATTAATTGTATTGGATAAGCATTAGACATTACATCGTTTATTGCTTTATTGCATTCGTTGTCTTCTGAATCTGGACTAACCAACCTTTCAATTCTTGAAAAGTAGCCACGAACCATTGATAGTCTATATCGAAACGGTACAAAATTGCTTTAATACAAATACTGTGTACACCAAGTTGGTTTATTGTAAATTGTTCTATTTAATTTATCATTAGTATCCTTCTTTAGTAGTACATCTAAGAAAGGCAGACAATCATCTTTCTCGTGCTCTGACGTGAAACTTTGAAGCAATGTTCGTGATTGCGACCTGTTCTTAAGGACAAGGAAAATATCATCCACGTACCGTATATATTGAGCACATTTCCCTAATGTCATTCGTTAATTATGTGTTTTCTAGTTATCTTTTTTTCACGTAGTTGGAGTCGTCACAGAGAAGAAAAAACACAAATATTTTAAAAAGATACTCAAGATGCAGTATTCAAATTTCATCAAAACGGCTGACAAATGTTGATTAGAAATTCATTTTAAAACAGGTCATTCGTTTGGAATGGGTCCAGTTAAATCACATAGTGACGATTTCTATGGGATATCCAAGGTTGCCAGACTTGTTACTGAACGACGTCATTCGTTGTTAGCAGCCACTTCGCTGCTACCTAGATAAGTTCCGAGACGGCAGGTCAGGTGAGACAACTATTCTACCAAAAATGAGTGATCTGGCGGAATAAACAACAAAATTCAGCACATTCTTTGCTCGTTCAGAGGTGTAATCGCATACGAGCCGCAGAATTTCGTCTAAACTAATCTCTGGTTTAAGTTATCGCAAGCGTAATTACTCTTGCTGTAGATATTCAATGTAATTATATTGAAATAAGAAATAAAAATTTACGTTATACTACTTCATTTGAAGAATCCACAGAAGCGTAAAGCAAATTTAAATGAAATCAAGTATAAAGAAACCAAAACGTACAACCTCCAGCACCAACAGATTGTCCAGTGATGTTGATAAAACAGGATGGTTCAGTAGTATGTGAAGCAACGTTTACCGAACTGCCAGTCATACCGGAGACTCCTGTCGAAGTCACCACGTACATAGGCTGGTTTTGTGTCGTTACTCCTTGTCCAATAGGAAAAACGATTGATGCTGTTTTACCATCTGGCAAAATAACCATACGATGTTGTTGATGTTGACTACCAACCCCAATTGGTGCAGCAATTTGAGCTACAGGTGCACCGACCAACGAAGTGGCTGGACTGCCACGGGAAATAACCGACCCAGAAGCACCGCCACTACATGGAACAGGCAATCCTGACCTCCCGCTGTCTGTACTAGCAAGCATGTCTTGAGGAATAGCATCGATTGGCACTTATAAAATGAAAAAAATCGCAATTGCAAACCTTATAAGAAAGATGGCGATCAAGAGAATTTTGTGTTATCAGAATAACGCTTTATCTTAAAATTTATATAAACACATGAGTAACGGATGGAAGGATGGAAGTTGGCTCATACATAACTCCAAAGTGATTTATTTCACAAATGAGAAACACGCTTTAAAGGAACTATCATGATTTTAGATGGAATCATTCCACAATCAAATTGGTTTCTATTTTTCACACTCTCTTTGTTCACATATTTCTATCTTGTTTTGCTTTCCAATTTATATATAAAGATATGTTCATGAGTAGATATTTGAGAAGACCATGAGAAAGAAAATTTTCTTATATCTGATAAAATTTCTTTTTGTTTTTGCACACAGGAAGGGTACAATGAATTTTATTAAAGCTCGCATTTCAAAAGAATATATATATATATATATATATATATATATATATATATATATATATATATATATAGCAAGAACTCTTCAAAGACACTTTATTTTAATCTATTTTCAGGCATTGTTACTCTTACATCCACTGAACTATATTTTTGGGGAAAATTTAATTAATTAACCAAAAATAAACTTTAATTTTAAATTGGCAAAATGCCCATGAATAACTTTTAATTCCACACTAAAAATAAAGTTCGATGATTGGGGAGTAAAAGGATCAAATTAAAGTACCTATAAGAGTGTCATTCTACGCAAACACATATATATATATATATATATATATATATATATATATATATATATATATATATATATTTCATTTTTAGGAAAGTATTGCCTATTTATTTCGTGAATATTTAAGAGTAAAAGTACCTTTTTAAGTTATTCATTTCATTTAATTCCATTTGATAGAATAAGGTCTCCGTTTGTTTCAATTTAAAATGACCATGTTACATCGTGCACTTAAAATTAATAGGCATTTAAAAGTTTGCAATAACTAGTATGCAGGGAAACCTAAAGCCGCTAATAATGGAAAATAAGCTTATGATAAGCATACTATGCCTCAATCTTTCAAAAAAACGAGTCTGTTATCAAAAATAATTTAATTTTATCTGTAGCGGACGTTCGAGTTTTTTATACTTGATTATAGATCGAATTGTGTGTGTTTATGTGCGCAGTTTGGTTTATTCTTGTTGTAACACCTATGATCTGGATCCTCTTCAATCAATAGATCGATTGGTCCTTTGACTTAAACTTTTTCTCTATGTTAGTTCTCTGTATATATCGGATGCCACATTCTTTTTATTTTTGGTGCATCCCCTGTTAACAGGAAGGTCTTGGAAATTTATTAAGCACTTTTTATGTTTGCAGCTCCGAGCCTTAACTATGATAAAAATGTCGTTTGGATATACAAACACTAATGCTAAGTTGCTCGCACAAAAAAGAAATATGTTAAAACAAACACCCGTGGAAGAATTATTAACATTATTTGAAAATACTCCATTGATATCGCATCCTGTTACTTCTTATTTTCTCTTTCCAACCACGTGAGATAAATTTTCTCTACTTAAATTGTTCTTCAAGGGGACCATCGTCGACTTCATCTATATCGGGTGGGTCGTTTTTGCGGATTCACTCAAAATCTATTTTAAGTGTATCGTCCAGCCGAGAGTTAACTATCCTTAACATCGCAGTCAAATTATTCATTTGAGCAGATAATACTTTTACTAAGTTTTTGAATCCATCAGAAATCATTTTGCTCAGCACGAATGTTTAATTTTTAATCAATTATTTATAGGAGTTTGCTCGTATAAAGCGCGTTTATTTATTAAAATAAAATACAAATATTTACTATTTCATATTCACTTCTGCCGCCCGAAGGTTGCTTCCATTATTGTGCTGCCTGTCCCATCTTAATTCGTGCACTTCTGTGAGGACTTTATTTTGCAATCATTTCAGCTTTAGGTAGGGCAAATGCAGCGTACTCGACCCCAATGGTGACAATTATCACAGACATTTCAGAATTACCCTATCTAAACAGTGTATTCATTGGCAAGAAAAACTGCGATACATCAGCATTTAAATCTGCTGTATTAGTGTATCATGAAAAGAGGCATGATCTCATTACACATGTGTTTCATGCTAGTCGCATGGTCCACCTTTCAAATCCTAATGTTGGTACCTTTTACAGGTATGCTATATAGTATCAATGGTGAATTGGATTTATGATAGCACTACCGAAAGTTGTTTTAGGCGTAGTGCCGTCTCCTACTGGCGAGTCGCTAGTAAGCACGAACCTCATGTTTACATGAGATTATACCTATTGTTCATGCCAAATTTAGCATATATTTCTGGTCTTATTTGAATTATTTTTGTATTAGATGATAAATAAATAATACTTAGAAACAATAAACTACAGAGACAAAACGGATATTTATATTTTTCAGATAGCCGTGAAGTTTGAAACATGTGCAGAATGACAGAAAAAGTGTAAAAATAAAAATGTCTTTATAACAGAATATCGGTATCTGAGTATTGAACTTCAATAGTTCCCTGATAAATTTGATTATTCTCGTAGTACGCGATCTGCTAGTATGAATAGAACGGAGTATACAATTTAAAGCAGAAAGATAATATAAATAAGATAACAAATAACGAGGCCGAAACGGGAGCCAAACTTACTATAACATAACTGAAGTTTAACAACAAAATATAAACAACTATCTTCAAATTTTACCGTTATTATTTTCTGGCAATAGCCTTTTAAAAGTAACTCAAATTGACCGTGATTAACCCATAGCAAAATTTTACTCGACTTTATATTGGAGGCTCATAAAACTCCTGATACAAATATCTGACATTTGAACGATTAAAATAGAAACAGCTGACCCATTAGGTAGATAAATTTGTCAGAATGGTTAGAACACCAGATCCCGAAGCAGACGTACCCAGGTTCGAGCCCTGTCCGCGGCAAATTCTTGATAGTACGTGATGAGTTCCCAATAAGGACGAAACCGGTCTATTGGATGAATTTAGTTTTCCACACTATACAATTCTTGGTTTATATTGACAAATGTATGTACATAATGGGTCAGGTGTTTATACTAAGATCGCAACCTTGATTAAAAGTAATAGTTATCACCGCCTGCGCAATCAATGTTCGTTTAATTATATAAATATTCACTTCCATACCATTTCCCAGGTAATGTGGTATCTGTTCTATAATGACAGATTGGGGATGGCTAGTTGGAACTCCAGGGCTAAAGGGTTGCTATATGAGCTCCGCCTAAAGGAAAAAAGATTAACCTAGTTACACTAGTTAGTATATCATTGAAACGTATGTGTAGTGTGCGACAGGGTTACTCAGTGTTTATAGCACCAGATTGTGAAGCAGACGTGCCCAGGTTCGAGCCCTGTCCGCAGCAAAATTCTGGCTAGTACGTGATGAGTTCCCAATAAGGACTAAACCGGTCTACTGGATGAATTGCCTTTCCACACTATACAATACTTAGTTTATACTGACGAATGTATGTACTTAATGGATCAGGTGTTTATATCAATTTCGCAACCTTGATTATAAATGTTATCACCGCCCGCGCACCCAATGTTCATTTAGTTAAAAGAGTAGTCTTCCTACGGAAGGAAAGCGTTTCGTAAATCTAAATATGTTTCAGAGTATACGCTATATGAGGGCATAGTAGAAAATAATAAGGTTAGAAATACAGTCAGCTCGCCAAAATAACGAACTAGGAAGGCAAACCTGAAAAAAATGGATTATGTGACATCCTGCAACTTTCGTAGTATTACAGCTTATTCTTCCAATACAAGAACCACTATTCTTATATAGATGTGGCGAATTGGCTCTTTTGATTGACAAGTATAGACATGTGTATCTTTTGTGAAACTAGAGCCGTAAAACAAACAATCGCAAAAATCAGAAAATGTGTAACTATGCATTTGTACACTTTCGTGATTCAAAGGCCAAATATTTACGCAAAAATTAGTGATAATCTCTGCAGGATCAATATGAGGCCGGTTAATTCTACTTAAAAAGTAACAACTCGTTTTTCAATTAAAACGTATGTAAGAACTAGTAATAAATACTACCTGGTTGGCCAGGTATGTAGTTTGATAATATAACAGGGCGTTGTAAATGCATCTGATTGAGGTTTGAATTAGAAACTGGAGTGCACAGCTGTTGTTGACTACCCAAAGCGGTGAGCATCGGTTGTAGACTGCCGTTCAGACAAAGCGTGGAACCACCAGCAACACTGCTTGGGCCGTTTATTGTAGAATTTGTCTTAGGTGTGTTCACTGCGGACGCGGTATTCATCATCATCAAAAGACCAGGATTGGCAAAGTCTTGTTCGTGAACAGCCCCAGTAGGCAACACCATAGAAGTGCGTCGTCGTGCTTGTTGGACACTACCTGAGCCAAGAATGTTTCCTCCACTCAATAAAATTAACTGCTGTTGCTGCTGATTATGGTGCACATTTGAACATTGCATTTAAAGATAAAGCATAAGCAAGAAAACAAGCATATGAAGCCAAATGAAATTACTGTGATATACGACAAACATTTGATTACTACAGACATTCAAGTTTAAATAGCTAAAAACACAGATAGATTTTACACACTAGACTAGGCATACATCGGTTGAACACGGATCCTGATTAATCGGAATTATTTAGTTGCCCAAAACAGACTTAGAGGCAAATAGATATTTAAATGAACGAAGATTTGAATGTAGAAATAGTAGTGAATACATAAATATTAATATATATATATATATATATATATATATATATATATATATATATATATATATATATATAGACATATACATACATACATACATGCATACATATATAAATACATACATACATAAATCCGTACGGACGCAGGTACAGAAATACATGAATTAATACATACATGCACAAGAAAAAACATACCTAACTACTTACATACATGCATACATGCATACATTCATACATGCGCAGATAAAAACATAAATACATTCATACTTGTATAAATACATCCATGTGCATATGAATACATACATACATACATAAATACATAAATATACATGCATACGTTCATCCATCCATACATACATCCATGCATACGTGCGTACATACATCATCCTTATCACAAGTAGCAATAAAAAAGCCTTTAGCAACTGCCATATAACCATGAGAAAAAATATTGACGACAAAATTAATAATTTAAAGCAAAAATTTCTAAAAGAGAGTTTCATGAGGAGGAATAGGATAAAGTTATTTTGAGCATATTTACCTAGATAACACAGAGATGTGAGACAAATTAAACATCTACACAACACCATTATGGCCAAGTCAGCATTAAGACAAGGCAAAATCGGCAATACAGCTCATTTGCGGTTTCCACTTTATCGCTTCATAAACACGACCAAACATCGCAGTTAACTCTTCCTAGCTCAGGAAAGAAACTAATAAGAAGATTCTACAAAAAATATTAGATAAGATTACCAATAAGCTCGATCCTATGTTATATCGCGTGAGGTTTCCAAACAAAAATAATGATGTACAAGTGGAAACATCTTGGTACACGAACGGGTCTTCATTATTCAAATTAGTTGTAGTTGACTTTAACTGTTTCTGCCATGCCAAAACTATTCTACCTTTTTCTAACGCCAATCGAGCGTTGTTTGAGAGAATAATGCTTTTAGTGGGCAATTGAATTGCAGGCATACGTAAAACGTGATCGTGCCAACACAGTTGATGTAACTCCATTTATTTTATAACGTGGCACACTTGTTGGTTGATCCAACATTACATCGATATTGATGTTAGTTATACATTGCTGGTAACAGAAATGAGCTATTCTTCTCAAGTAAGAGCTTGCAAGCGTCTAAAATTATGGACTGACAAGAATCAAGTTTACAAGTGTTAACTAGAACTCCACGTACATACACATTGTACACACAACATTTAAGGCGCAGTGAGATACTCGTTTTTCGCCATAAATTGCGCAGGTTCTAGAAAGCTACTCTAGCTTTCACCATACTCCTATTCACTTTTTTACTCATATTGTATGTTTTGACAAAACTACACAGATAGGAAGACCTGTCAACTACGTCCAGATATTTACTCTTCATCATCAAAGTTGAAGTGAGTGAAGCGTGATCCAGTATAAGTATCCTACACACACAGGATGCGAATTTTATACCGAAAGACGGAAAGAAGTATGCTAATCTATTGAATGGGACCTGCGTGGAATATCGGTTATCGAATAATAATAATAAAATATCGTCTGTATAGTCAATATCAAATAATCTACCGCAAGGGAGAACATCGATGCCTGAATCCAGAACATATAGAAGTGTATAATTCATAATAACACAATGAATTTATAAAAATGTAGAAAGAGGACACCTTTGCTAGTAGTAACTATTTCCGATAACTCCTTATAGAATCTGATGCGACCAGAAGTTTTTTGTAAAGGATCCGTATCATATTTTAAAATGTAATGAGAACATCGGTTCTTGACAGAATATCAAAGAGATAATTGCGGTCCACTGAGTCAAATTCACACTTTAATTCTAGAAAGACGGCTATTGTGGGAGTATGATAAACATGCCGCTGTTAATTTATCTGCCTAAAAGTAAAATATTATCTACATAACCCCGTGCATGTCGGAAACCATCTTGTTCTTCTCCTGTATGTGATTCAAGCGGGGCACTGAGACGGCGTAAGATAATCGAAACAAATAGCATAAAGTTGATTGTATTCAAGCTTATACAACGATGATTAACCCACGAATTACGATTGCTCATTTTTGAAGGAAGTAATAATAGTCGACTCGCTGCAAGTTATCGGCACGGTCTCCTCATTCCATATAGTACGAAAATGATCAATCAACGTCCAGAACATTATTTCACCGCCATCCTTAAATAAGGTTGTAAGCAGACCATGGGATACCGTAGCTTTACGATGTTTAATACTGCATTGCGTATATTTAACTCTGATGGTTGTTCGAGATTAACATTCTATATTGTTGATATAGTCATGCTTTCGGGAATCCGGTGTCCACAAAATTGACCTATTTGGCTATCAGCCCACCAATCAAAACAACAAATTTTATCAGACAGCATATTTTTTGTTGCTACTTATACCAAAATGCAGGAGAAGTTGAAATGGATAAATCGGAGATGTAAGGTGCCATGATAGTCTAATAAATAAATGCAAAGGAAAAGAAAAACTCACCCAAGTCACTGGATCAAGTTGTCATAATTTAAAAAATCCCTAGAAATAGCTCGAACGGAGAATATGTGTTGAACTATCAACTCTCGGAATAGAGACGTGTCATCATGACCTACTAGGCTGTATTTCATGGCATAACCTGTCAAATCTTAGCGCCTAATTATATTTTTTTAAATATTCATTTCATTTCAAAATGAAGCCTAGATATTTTAGTGGACAAATGGTAATGAAAATACTCACTTGGTGTTGTGCTGAAGCAATAGTCCCACCATTGTTACCAGCCAATTGGTGCGCCTGTATGTAACTACCTAGTGGAGTTGTTGTATTACTGTTAGAATTATATAGATGATTACTATTGGTATGTGCACCGATTGTCATTGCGTCCGGCAAGTTCAACATTTTAGTGGAGCCTCTAAACGATCCCATAGCCTGCTGGTTTAATGGCAAGACAACACCGGCAGGTGTAGCTCCAAAACTGGCTCGATGAAGCTGAACATTGGTCATTAGAGGATGATGAGCAAGCATTCCGCCTGGATAGGGTGCAAGATGACCGCCTATCGATGAAGCATCGATCATCACACCTCCAAGTCCGCTTGGCTTTGCTTTAATTTAAATAGAAAATGAAAAAATACTAAAATATATGCTAGTTTTGATCCGAATGGAAATAAAACTAGAATTTACTGACTACACATCTCAATGAATATTAAAAACAAAAAGCAGCGAAATCTCATAAAGACTATACATCATATTAATCAAAATGAATATCTTATGTATGTCCTCTCGTTTAAATCAAATTCTTAAAGAAAATAAAAAATTCTCTCATTAGACAACTACTATCAATACCACTTTAGACATGTTCATACATTATAAAGTCTACTGCCCCGAATAAGGCTCCTTGCAAAGCGTCATTTTTGTAAGATCCATGGACGACAGATTCTCCATACGGGGCTATGTTAACGGTGACCGAAGTTACACAAGATAAACGGCCAACACTTCAATCTGCACATTCTGCGCTGTAGTCAGAGTGAGAAAATAAAAATCATGAACAACGTAAGTCGTAGGACAACAAATCGGGGATAATCAGTCACGTATGCAATAGCCAAAAAAGCGAAAGCCTGATCAAGCACAACCCATTAACACCAGAATAATCAAATCTCACAGAAACCTCTGCAATACAATAAGAATGACTCCTACACACACGCAGACATATCTACAGGCATTCACAAATCAACTAGCTTTTAATCATAAACAATCGTTTAACTGATGCAAAGAGGTACAGGTAAAATTTAAAATGAGTCTACTACTACCATTACTACTACTACTACTACTACACAGCGTTACACCAGCACAATACACTGATGCTTCACTGTTGCAAAACCATAAAATTCAAAAATATGAGTCGGCTGTAAGTGGACACCAGGTCGCACATTTCTGGTGAATTTATTCTCCATTAGTCACCAGATGCTATATACCAGATGGATGAGTTGGCTAGCTCCACATTCTTTCAATGATCGCGGTTTAAATCGACATCGCTCAAATGTACTTTCAAAAAAGAGTAGCATTTTAGAAATTGAACGTATAAGGTGTCATTTAATGGATGTGAGCATAATATTTATTATTAACATTGACTAAGTGTCAACTTAATACCATTTTATAACTGAATATATCTCTTTTACAGATCGAAATATAACTATATTTGATATCTGTTAGATCACAATCTTGAAATATTCCAAATTAAATAATTATTTCATATAAATTGAAACTGATTACTTACTTTATACGGGAGGCGTGTGAAACGAGAATTAAGTTAAGTGTGTCTCCAGTTGATGGTTAATATTCAAACATATGATTTAAGCTTGCACAAATCAGGCTAAAAATTTGTTACTCTTATATGTTAACAGATTTCCGCAGGCCATCTTGAGGAATGACAGTTATTTTTCAAGACTGACAGATTGTTTAATCAAGATTCAAAAGATGACTATATTAAAGGAACATATATATACATTCTTTTGAAATGCGAGCCGGAATAAAATTCATAGTAATCAATTGATTGGTTTCCTTTTTTCACACTCTCTCTATGTTTACATATTTCTATCTTGTTTTGCCTTCCAATATATATATATATATATATATATATATATATATATATATATATATATATATATAAGAGTCATTAGTAGGTACTTGAGGAGATAATGAAAAGAAGCGTTTTGTATCTGATAAAATTTCTTTTATTTTTGCACATGGAAAGGGTACTAGAATATATATAGAAGTGGTATATATATATATATATATATATATATATATATATATATATATATATATATATATATATATATATATACATGAATATATATATATATATGTTTGTGTGAGCATCATCACTAACATCACTACTAGGGGAAAAATAGTACAAAATTCGTTAATAAGTGCTGCTTCACTGCCATATAACAATACGTATTTAAAAATAAATGGAGAAAAATGAAATTTGTAATTAATTTAAAAAATTATTTTAATTTTTTAAGGAGTGATATATGTCACGGATCTAGTTAATATGAGTACATTTACCTAGATAACGCACAGGAGTGAGGCCAATTGAAGCCTTAAATAACACAAGTATGGCCATGTCAGCTTTAATGCAAGATAAAATCAGATATACAGCTTCATTGCGGTTTGCGCGGTATCATATCATAAACACAACCAACATCGCATCTTTACTTTACTTTACTGCGGCTGACTCCTTTTGGAGGATAAGCCGCCTCCATAACATTTCATGGAGTTTCTTTGGAATTTGGTACAAGTGGTGTCCTCTCACCACTCGGCTTTTTGATCGAGGACGCACCTCTAGCCTCTGCACATCCAAGCGCAGTCTGCAAGGCAGTCCATCCTAAAGGATTGGTTTATGGCTGTAAATTGTTTGTAATGAAGAAAGTACCTATTCCAACTGCTATAAGCCTTCGATTGCATGCAACCTAGCAACAGAAGAATCAGATAGCCAATTTAAAAATATTTATTTATTAGATTCTGTTTAAACGAAGTTTTTATCGCGAGAAGACAATTCCTTTTTCAAATAACCCTCATACAAAGAATTCATGCTGTCTTTGGTTTATCCTTATGGTCATAATTGAACTAATTTGTTACTAGGTTCGCAACACCTAATACATATTTGCATATATATTAGCCCTCCGCAACAAACAGTATCTAAGCAAAATTTTGTTTAAATGGTTTCATTTATACTCATTTGTTGATTACATAACTAATTCTAATGTTACACCAGACAAACATACGTGATTCACGTGTGGTTGTGTGTATGTAATTAAGCTGAATTCAGTTGAATAAAATTACATGCATGCATAAGTTCATCTAAGTGAATTTACAATGAACCATACCAGTTACAAAGGCATACAAACATATGTAATGAGAGATTCTGAATTGAAAGTAAGGAAACTGGTGTGATTTGTTGTGAATTCACTAAGATGAACGTACTCAAGCATGTAATTATATTCAACTGAGTTCGACTTAGTTATAACATAAACACACACACGCACACATGCGAACATGCATAACGGTGAAACGTCACGAATAGTTGTGCAATCAAACAATACGCATAAATGAAACTATTTAAACTAAATTTTACCTGTTTCTTTACTTATTTTAAAAAAAATTTTGATGAGCAGTCCACTGAAGAAGACGTTTGAGAGAAGATGTCAAAATATCGAGATTGAAAGCCTGGACAAGGATAAAACAGCATTTGTTGAAAACAAAGCTCAGTCAATTTACCAACAGACAAAATTCAGACCAGAAGTTTACAGAAACAAGTTATTGGAGAATGCGAACTTGTCCTGTTATTCTCTGTGACTAGCAGAACAAGATGGGATTTATTTACATCCAAGTTCACAAACCTTATTCAAACAATTATCATCAGCTGCATCAGTAACGCTGAAGAAATCTGCAAAAATGGTACATTCGTGACAGCATATTAATTTTGTAGCTGATATTTTCAGTCAAATACAATGAATGCGAGACGCCCAAATACTTTTTATATGCGTTACAGGTCAAACCTCGTCATATAGCTGGCCGTCGAGTTCTGGCGATGACCATTAATAATCGAACGCGATTGTACGTGTGGCTAACGGTAGTTTTATTATTTTGCGCGACTGGTTAAATAAACTGAACGTTTATTTAACCTCAAATTCTGAAACTTGATTTAAAGTATTATCCAAATCCATTTACATTACAACGCCTCACTCAAAAAGTCACGAGACAGATAACAAAAATGGCAACGCGGTTAATATGAAAACGGAAACGAAGTTTGGCAGAAATTAAATTGATTTCAGAAGGCCTCCAGCATGTTTTCATCATCTTATTTATTGTGACAATAGTATCAATTCATAAAAGTTTTTTAGCAAACAAGAGTAATATGACAGTCCCCTAATGAACTCTCACCACCTTTCCGATAGCTGATTCAATTAAATTTTACATTCTTTTCTCTTCATTGGGGTTTTTCATATGAATTTTAATGCCTTAGTACACTGCGTTCCAATATAGTATAGTTTTAAAATTCATTAAAACTGTCATCATCAACATCATCATCATCATGCACAGCCATACAAAAGCCAAAAGTTACTAATGCTTCACTGCCATATAACCATAAGAAGCGGGAAAAACAATAAATAACAAAAAGAAAAATAATTAAAGCACACAAATTATTAGTTACTATGAGTATGTATATCAACACCATTATGGTAAAGTCTTCACGTCGTATAAAAGGATGTGTGTTGCTCTAGAAATGTACAAGAAAATTGTGAAACAATCATGATAAGATTTACCATGATGACAGCTAGATAACCAAGTGTAGGCCGACTATGGCGCAAATGAGTAATAACAGGTATGAAAGAAATTAAAACATAATCCAGAACATGCTTCAACTGAAACATGTGTACGATAATGAGGAATAAATTTCAAATAATAAAATTATATAATTAAATTATGTAAAAATTTTGGTTGAGCCATTATTATGCATTTGTAATATTAATTGAGAAATATATCATGTGGAAGTATACTCATTATAAAGCAGATATTTACACGACAGCTAAAAAGCCATTATCTTTTCTTCAGTTCTCAACAGAACTGCAATATCTGATACATTAAATTGTCCATATTTTTTAAAGCAAGGGGAATAAAATTAGACTAAACACACATAATACCCTTTATTGGCTTGGTATATATATTATACATAGTGAGTTGGCTTTGAACTCGCATTGTCGGAAACTATATATGAAGTTAGCTTAACTAATGCAGATTTATACATTTGTATAGGAGATTGTACCGTCCAAATGTCCCACATTCCTCGCCGAAAATATATAGTGAGTATAGGGCGTAATACCGGCTCCTACTGATGAGTCGTCAGTAAGTACGAGACGAATGTAAACTAGAATATACGTTCCGTTCAAGCTGCCTTTGGTTTATCCTTCTGGTCACAACTGAACTAATTTTTCGGTCGAGTTCTTCAAAATCCGAACGTTCTTATTTTAACATCAAACGCTATTTTACACCACCAACTTGGTGTTCTGTTGAAGTAAAAAGCGCGGATTTTGAAATATCAATCAATAAAAATCAAGAAGAATTTTGGGTTTGTGATAACTCTTTCATCAGAAAAGAAAAAATCTATTAACAATGAATCAACTTCATACGGCGCAAAAATCATTAATAAAGATACTGATATGTTATGCACATTTTATTATAGAAACTAATAGATCTGTTTGTTAAGGAAACGACAAACAGTGCATAGGATAATCGACAGGAAACAACATTCCATAAGTACACCTTAGTAGGACAGGTCATTCAAATTTATACTTAGTGCTTTATACAAAAAATTCGAAAGATTTATTGCATCTAATTGAATTTATATTTATCTCATGTTAGCAAACTTCATTTAAAGAACTGTTATCACTACTCGCACATAAAAATTGTTAACTGCATAAATAATATGCGCGTGGCGAAACCCGAAATAATTATAGGTCAATTCCAGCATAGAAATTATGTAGCCTTCATTTACGATAAAGTAAAATGTTTGCGAGACAACTAGTGGTGAGAGCCGCATATCTCATTCTCTTTACTTAATATATCCATTTTGGTTTTATACTTGCTGGTAAGTTTGCCATCGTGTTCCGATGATGACTATGGACGTTCGAAACACACCATTACGTGCGACTGACGATAGTTTTGGTGTGTTTCGCGATTAGTTAAATAAAACGAGCTTGGTTTCTATGCCAAATCTGCATATTTGGATTGAAGATATTTTAACCATGCTCTTTCGTAATTCAACCATAGCCTCATACTTAATAATTATTCCTTATGTGAAGTCGCAAACTTACTTTTAATAAGAGCGTTAAAATATTTATACACATTCATATAAGTACATTTGTGCACTCGTGTGCGAAAGTAGTATTGATGACAATTCCACTTCGATTTACACAGCTTACCAGCAGCTTCTTTTTCGGTGCGCAACATTTGATTTGTCAAGGCTAGACCTGTCATTGCAGACACTGTGCTGGCGCGCTGTTTATGCTTCTGCTTCTTACCACTACTACCACCAAAGCCACGTCTGGACAACAGTGCCACCAAACCGGAAGGTTTTGTTGTACCAGCACGTTTCCCTGAACCGGAGCCATCATTACCGACACTATCGTTTGCCCCAAAAGTGTCGCTTACACTACTCAAATTGTCCATGTTTATTTGATTGTGAATTTGAGACCTGTTCGCTTGCGATGAAATGAGATTCCAATTGAGTTGGCCAATCAGATTTACGGCACCAGAAGAATCACGTGTTGTTGAACCAGCTACCAGACTTGAAGCTGCCTGATGGCCAGACTGCGCGTTCGCCAAACTGCTGATTAGAGAAGCTGGCTTTCCGCAGCTAGCGCTAATAACACTGCCGCCACCGTTTCCGCCAGAATGTTCGCTTCCAGCACCACAGTAGGCACTTGGTGCAGCAGGACCTATAATTCCACCACCACCAGCACACTATAAGCAAAAATGAGATAATGTGAATCAACAAAAGTCGATAAACACAGTTGCGCAAAAATAAAATATAATATTCTTAAAAATAAAACCAAACGAAAGTAAGCCCACACAGAACTCTATACTTATTTCCAACACCACCATCCTCATCACCGACAGCCATTCAGTTGCCTTTAATGGCTGATGCTTCACAAACATACAACTTTGAGAAAGTATAATTTGAAAGCAAATAATTTTTTTTAAATTTTCTAAAGAAAAAATAATACTTAAGAACAAACAACAAAATGTTAACGGACAATGACTTATGAATAGCATGATCTAGTACAGACAGAGATACTAGCTTAGGTAACAAACAGGAATAAGGCAGCCTAGACATCTTCACAAAAAAACACACACATACAATTATGACCAAATTGATATCGGTGATGCAGGTTCTTTGCGGTTTTCACAGCATGGCTACATAAAAACGTCTAAACATCGAAGTTAACTCAATTCTACTTAAAAAGAAAGTGAACATGATTCTACTAGAAATCTGCAACAAGATCGCAATTGAGTTCGATTTGATGACATATTGCGCAGAATTTCCAACCAAGAACTGCGATGCGCACGTGGACCGCATTCTGGAAGATGAAAGAGTCCTACACAGCCAAACTTGATTGTCGTTGACTTTATCTGATTCTGCCATGTCGAAATCTTTTAACCGTGTTTCTTAGATCAATCAGGAGGACGTAGAGAAAATAATTTTCCACTTGGTAACCGAACTGAAGGCATACATAAACCGTAACCAAGCCAGCGCAGTTGACTTAGCCATATATATTCGTTTAATGAAAAACATTTATTGGCCGTTCCAATAATATTTGTACAAGTGTGAGCGTTTCTAATTCTTTGTTTGCAACCTATATGGGTATGATGGTCAGCCAATGATCGTCGAATACCTGTAAGCGTCTACAATCTTCGACTAAAGATTAAAATTTCACTATCGTATAACAAAACTACAGGTATAGATGCACTGTACGCACTAAACATAAGACAGAGTGATATACGCGTGTTTCTTCATAAATGACAAAGTTGGATTCTCATACTCACCTCGTTAGAAATATTGAATAAGTTATTGATACAGTTACCATGATATGCAAGTATGTCAACAATGTCCAAACCATCAATCTGAAGCCAGAGAGTTAAAGTGCTTGATAAGTAATCCTGTAGAAGTGCCTTACATTAAGGGGATGCGAATTTGATCCCGAAAGACGGAAAGATGTATGATAATCTATTTATTGTAATCTGCGCAGAATATCGGTTATCAAATAATAACGCAATATCGTCTTCATAGTCAATATCAACTAATCAACCGCCAGGAAGAACTTCGATACCTGCATCATGAAGGTATGGAAGAATATAGTTCATAATTACACCTATTAATAAATAAACAAAAATGGGGAAAGTGGCGGACACCGTTGTCAGAGGTAAAGTTTATAATAATTCAGTGTATAAACCAATGCGACCAAAAGGTTTTGTAGCCCACCTAAGAAAACGGTACTTTTGTCAGTTATCAGATTATTTTTGCCATCATTTATTTCAAAAATTCTTTATTTGCTCGAGCCTGTTTTATGAATAAATATAGACAAGTATCGACCGTTACCTGAGGCGACAAGAAGTGTTAGTGTAGGCAGCTTCATCAAATTTTGAAATTTAGTAGAAATGAGTTCTTGACAGAATATCGAACAGATAATTGCGAATCATTTAGTCAAATATAACCTAGACATCTAAAAAGAAAACTATTGTTGGATGGCGATATTCACTATTAATGTACTTGCCAAAAGGTATGTAGTTCATATGAGACGCTGAGACGGCGTAATATAATCAAATCAAATAAGATAGATACGAGTGGAATTAAGCTAATAAAGCGATATATATCGCAAAAATTTAGATTGGCGACTCTCTCCAATTAATCGACATGGACTCCCCATTCAATATAATACCAAAATGATTAGTCAACGCCCTACAGATCACGTAACCACCATCCTTAAATGAAGTCGGAATAAGACCATAGGGGAATGCATTGAGCATTTCTAACTCTGATTGTTGTTCAGTATTAGCGTTCCACATTGATGATATGGACATAATTTCGTGAATCAGGACAGACGCAGCTTCTCAGGAAAATTTATCCTTAAAGTGTTCAGCCCACCTATCTAAACTTGTCATATTATCAGTTATCAGACTGATGGTGCCATCATTTATTTTTTCGATAACTGTCTATTTTCTCTAACCATTTGCACAAATAAATTTGTACACGTATCGGCGATTATCTGAGGCGAATGTTTCTTCCATCTCTCCAGCTTTTCTAGTTCTAGAAGTTTCAAGATTGATATTTAGGCAGTGTTACTGCTGGTATCTTACAACTCTATGCTTATTAATAAAAGTCGAGCTAACAGGAATTTAGTGCTTAATCTCGAGAATCACCACAAAAATTTCAGACCCAATGACAGATTCTCTGAGACCCTTTAATGCTACATACAGTGGTATCTCTAATGTGAATAGCAGATATTATCTTCGTCCACAGCAAGTTAGAATTTTAATCATTAAGACAAGTTAACATTGACTTTAGAACAGATTCATATTGTTGTTTGAACGACGGGTGTTCAAGTTTGTTTATATCTATTTAAGGTTCATTCTTATTAAGCCTTCCGGAAAATGTAAATGCAAACCTACAACGAATAAGTCTGGAGCAACATACGTCTTCCGAAACGTTCAACAGGTATGAATTTAATCAAACCATAGAACTAATCGTTACATGGCCGATTCCGCACACAGTTGTTTTTGGTTAGGAAAGGCTATGTGGAGCAACGTCTGTGGCTATTACTACAAATTATGATCTACGCTCCGCGCAACTATTTAACAGCATTTCTTTATTATCAATGCGCACTGATTTTAAGATGTATCTGCCTCCTAGATGAAATTCTGCATCGCTTAAGCGCCCAACCTGATCATTTATGCCACGCATAATGAAGAGTATATCATTACGTCAAGTCCTACTTAGTAGAGAACTTGGATTGGGGTAGAAAATTTCATTGTTGTCGTCTGTATTGAAATCAATCGGAGCGTATACAGCGTTGATTAAGATTTCTGACATGGGTTTTCGTAGATGTCTTTAAGCGTGCTGAACAAAGTCAATTCTTCACAACGACTCATTCAGTTAACCAAACTTCGGATCGTGAACTAAAGGCAATGACGACTCCACGTTGGCTGGCTTTAGAAAACTCCGTAGAAGCCAATAGCAAGTAGATAAGAAAGGTGCATCCAGTTCTGCATTCCTCGTAGGATCCCGTATTCTAGTATCGGATATGTCATGAATGAATTTATAATTTATCCCATGTACATACTAGAAATTCCTGTGATCAAATTTGTGTTAATTTTGGTACATTACATGCGCAGGCGTGAAATACTAACTTCGGTTTAATAAGCTGTAGCTGACTAGGACTATTTTCGATATTTAATCACCCTAAATTTATTGATATTATCATCAAACTTCATATTCATAGCAACTCCAGTAGCCTTATTGTTAGATTAGAAAAGAAAAGGAGAAAAAACACAATCGAAAATGAAGGTGTTTGCAGTAGCCTGATTTCGCTTATCCAACCTACACGACTCAGTAGATAAAGCGAACATTTTTTAACCTGCGCGACGGTCGATACGATATGTATTTACCATATTTCGTATATGTTATTGCAATATGTGGGCTGTAAAAGAACTCAATATCTCCCATTTCTAGTGTTGATAGTATTTTAATCAGAGTTTTCTTCTCATTGATGTCCTTCGCGTCTGGTACACTTTTTCCAATTCTGTCACTACTCATTCAGCATTAGGTGTTACATCTTAATTAAATTAAACTCAAGGTATCACATGAAATGAGATGATGGCTGTATCCAACTAGACCCGACAGGGTTCACGCAGCCACTACCGAACTGACTCACTTGTATTCCCTGGAAAATATATATGGCTATATATTATATATATATATATATATATATATATTTATATATATATATATATATATATATATATATATATATATATATATATAGCCAATAGCCATAGATATTTTCCAAGGAACACAAATTAGCTAAGTTCAGATGTATGCATTGATCAGCCGTGTGCTCGGAATAAGTAATTAGAAAACTTCGATAAAATTATCATGCAAGTATTTAACTATACACGTTTTGCGGACGCATAAGTAGACACAAATACTTGTAGTCAATTATTAGGCAAACGAAAACTAAAAACAAATTTATTGACTACTGCTATAAATGTCAAAAATTCAAACTGAAACCTAATAAATCCCGTTAGCTGCACAAAAGTAGGTTTAGTGCCAAATGAAAATATCTAACGGATAGCAACTGGGTCTCAAAAGTAAATTGCGTTAATGCGATGAGTAGTTAATCTTAATTTTTCGTTAACCGGAGAAAAATACGCAAATAAAAAAATCGCACCTCATGAACAAAGATACTAAAAAACGGGCTAGTTTTCAAAATCTATCAAAACAATTATTTTTTTATATATTTAACTAACCGCTCCCGTTGTACTTCCGTCAGCAGTGGTAATAGACGTGAGTAAAGGCCCACTGGCTCCAGTACCACCACCAGATCCTCCTGTCGATAACAAGTAATGACTGACACCCGGAATCCATCCACCACCTCCTGGCCATGACAAAACACCTCCATGATGACCGCCAGCAGTCTCACCCAAATAATCCGCCCCACCACGGCCCATAATAGAACCGGGCATACCATGAGATCCATCAAAATGACTAAGAGCACCACTGGCAGTACCACTGACAAATCCCGCCTGATGGTAGTAGCGTGAAAGGCCACGCACTCTACAAACTAAAAAGATGACTAATCCGACGGCGGCCAACAAAAGGAACAGAAGAAGCCCGATTATAGTGAATACATGAAGTTGCGTGAAACCAAACTGATCAGTGTCAGGCTGAAGAGGAGTCAAAGCCTGAAAATTAGACAGCATCGACACAAGAATACTTTGAAAATATAACTGTGCTATGCACACCCCCTTTATAGTAAATTTATGCTTCAATGCACGATTTATTTCTTAATCCAAATTACAAATTTCTAACAATGAGTGAATTAAAATTTATATATGACTAAAAAATAACTATAAGATGTATTCATATTTAAGACGCATGCTCATTTTGTTTACGGTACGACAATAAAAGTGCCTTCCCATCGTTTTACGTAGTATCCCAAGCCTTATAAACATGACATCCCTCCTGATTGTTGACTGCTCACGGGTTACAGATGCAGACAATCAATCAGTCGAAAAAGTGTTTCTAAAGCGGTCTTGATGCAGGCGAAAGAGAATAACATCTTTGAAAGCCACAGAAATGCAAAAGAGATCTTAATAATGTTCTAAGAGACTGCACTACTAGAATCCGAATTAGTAGAACACCAAGCAAAAGCTGCTATGAATGCATAAAGAATTGTAAGAGAAGAAGTAATCGTTAAATGCTAACTATGATAATTTAAAAGTTACATAGAACAGCAGGATAATCAGCAAAACTAATATATTGGCTTAAAATAATGAAAAAATATGAAATGGGATTTAACAAAATTACCTGATCTGTAAATTTGTATTAGGCGTTGCGCACCTAGAACAAATTAGTTCAAGTATGACCAAAGGATAATCCAAAGACAGAACGAACGGAGAGTATAAACTCATATGCACATTCGTTTCGTGCTAACTGGCGACTCATCAGTAGGAGCCGGTACTGTGCCCTTTACCCACTATAATGTTTGTGTGAGGAATGTGTGAAAATTGGACGGTACAATAGATATGAGTGATTCACAGAGTGCCGTGAAGCGCTCTCAAAAATTGTCAATTCGATGAGGTCTGAAGCTAAAAACCACGAAATGGGTAATGGCCAATTTCGAATCGGAGCGTAAGAATGGGCTACATGCCACTCATAAAAATTTTATCAATTTTCCTGTCCAAATTTTCCCACATTCCTCACCCAAATATACAGTGGGTAAAGGGCTTAATACCGGCTCCTACTTATGAGTCGCCAGTAAGCACGAAACGAATGTGCACGATTAAACGTTCCGTTCATGCTGTATTTGGTTTATCATTCTGGTCATATTTGAACAAATTTGTTACTAGGTGCCCAACATTTATTACGCAATTGCATAGATATTTGGTCTCAGCAACAGCCAGTATCTTACCTGATCTGTGTTTTGACTAATACGGGCTGAGTTCCAGTTGCTTTGTTCCTAGGATATATCCCGTCCGCTGTTGGCGGTGGCCACCATCAGTCCACAATTCATCCCAAATTTGTTTTTTTTATTTTTACAAGTTTAGAACGTAGCACTTTCACGGTAATAATGCGTCATGGAAACTCGATACCTCCTATGAAATTAATGCCAGCTGAGTGACTTGGATAGGAAGCTTATTAAATGCAATATCTTAAAGAATAAAAGGATAAGGTATAATTAATTTGGTTCTAGAGATATACTGCAAGGAACATGAAATAGGATACACCAGGATAAAAAGCTCCCAACTGTAACTTTTATGGCAGAAACCGATTAAACAGTTTGTATTCACTTAGAAGTTTAAAGCCATTATGAACAAATAAATGTATATATTCAGTTTAAGTTAATAAGTAAATGAACAACCACAGTCGAATTCGTATAGCCAATATTTGAAAAATTACGTAATCAAATTCGACTCAAAATTCCCAACGGTTTTTCGCTTGATATAACAAGTGATAGTTACAAAAACTAAAACAAAAATTTCTCAATTATACTGTGTTTCCTGCATAAGAATGCCTAAACGGAGACTCTACTATAACTGTGATCAACTGAGTACACGTTTATACAGTAAAAATCATGAGCAAATGTCGTTTTAACGAACATACAGAAAATTTAAAAAGTGTACTCACCGAAATTTCACAGTGGACACCCATGAATCCACTAGAACAATTACAGCGATAGGAGCCAGGAACGTTGACGCAAATTCCACGACCAGGACCACCTTGGCTACATAACCCCCCATCAAGAATATTGTATCTATAAATATGATAAAATAGGTAACACAGAATATGTCCGCAGTCCATAAGTGCAGCCAAAATACACGCAAATAATTTCAAAACAGCGTAATTAAAATTGAAGAAATGATAAAGCCAGAAACCATAAATAATTAACGGGAGAATGCACCAAATGAGTAAAAAGCTGAACTTAAACGAACATTGGTTGCGCGGGTGGTGATAACAATTATTATAATCAAGGTTGCGGTCTTGATATAAACACCTGATCCATTAATTACTTACATATATCAGTATAAACTAGGAATTGTATAGTGTAGAAAAGGCAATTCATCCAGTAGACCGGTTTCGTCCTTATTGGGAACTCATCATGTACTGGCCAGAATTTGCCGCGGACATGACTCGAATCTGGGCAAGTCTGCTTCGGAATCTGGTGGTCTAACCACTGAGCCATCCTGCCGCACACTACACTGCACACAATTTTCAGTTATATACTAACTAATGTATCTTGGTTAGTCTATTTATCCTTTAGGTGGAGCTCATATGGCATCCATTTAGACCCAAAGTTCCAACTAACCATCCCCAATCTGAACCTACCGTAAGTGTAGAGTTAAACGTGCAAATCAACAAGCAAAATTCAGGAATTCGTGCATACTAACATAAAAAATACATACATAAATATATACATGTATACATGCAAACATACATATGAAAACACGCCTTCATACTGTAATGTATAAATACCCCAACGCATACATTCATACATAAATACATTCATACAAACATACATATATACATACATAATTATATATGCAATGAAACAATTATATATATATATATATATATATATATATATATATATATATACATTCATATAACATGAAACATTCATACATACAATATATATATATACACATGCAATTATCCATCCATGCATACAAATATACCTATACACATACATAATACACAGACGCATACGTTCATACATTCATGCATACATCAGTAAATACACTATCTACATACACTCATGCGAGCACGCATACATACACATGTATACACATCACCGATAAGTCCATTTATGAATACTCACTTTTAAACAGAAAAAAATAAGTGCTTTAAGTTAATCTACTTTATAGGTATACAATTAAGCATTCATTGATAGCGCGCGTGGTGATAACAATTCGTCAAATCTCGTTTGCGAGCTTAAAATATAGACAAATGGAATTGTATTTAAACAATCGGACAACAAATAAATTCTACTGCCAGTCAAACATATTTACGTGTCGACTTTCTATGATCGTAATAAAAGAACAATGGCAAGCTAAATAATGAGGACCAACCCGCAATTCGTATATATGGAAAGCAAAATGAGATATACGGCTCTCATTTTTAGAATTCTCGCATACATTGTACTTCACTGGAAATGTGTGATACACAAGTTCTATGTTGACACGAATATTCACTTCTGCATCTTTCGCCACATATATATGGGTAATACAATTAAAAAATAATTGATTGCGCGAGTGGTGATAAAAATTCTTTAAATCTATGTTGCAATGCCGCGATTTGCGTATGCGGGTTGCCGTTTTGCACTATCAGTTTCACAAAGATCCAATTGATCCCCATTTTCAAGTACCAAATTTGCTTAAATCTGCTATTGTGAGTATTGTTCTGAGTATAGTGCCCCATGGATGGAGCCAGTAAGGAGGCCCCGAAACGTAGCTAGTCAAAGAAGATTGGATTGCACCTCATTTCCAGTGGTTAGTATGAACGATGTTGAAGCCTTCGGAAGAAAGGGACGAATACGCACTCAGCCTGATCGAAGACACAACAGATGGGGATCAATCAGTTATTTATGAATCTGATAGTGCAAAGCGACAACCCGCGTACGCAAATCGCGGCTTTGCGACATATGAAGCTGGCACCCACAAAATTTCAAAGGATATTTCTTTAAATCTAGTTTGCGAGCTTTAAATAAACATCAATGTCATTGTATTTAACCAGTCGAACAACATAACACTTTGGAGCAAGTTTTTAAAATACAGGAAAAAGATTCTATTTGTTCAGCTAAGGAAACAAATATAAACAGTGATAGTAAATAAAATTAACATATATTGCACATAAGCATAAGTAAATTTCATAAGAAATGCAAATGCCATCAATACCGTTTACACATTTCTTCCCAAACCAGCATAAATCTAACAGAAATCTACTGCGATAGTTCATGAGCTGTACTGCTAATTATAGACAAAGTACACATTAAAATCATACAATATTTATTCATTATAGAAGATCCTAAAGTTTATGCGAGTGTCTAAATAATTCAATTACCTAATCTATTACTCCATCTGGCAATTGTGCGTTGACTCCAGAAATCACCGCCTTCTATTACATAAGAGTTTTATTATAAGCCGTATCGCAATAGAAAAAGTCCAAAACTAAACACCCTATCATGTGTTAATAGACATCATACAATCCATCAAGAAAGTCATAGGCATCTTGTATGCAGCTTACTCTACCATGTCATAATCTGTTAAAGAATTTCGAGATTTAAAGTGTGATGAAATCTTCTTTTCACATCATCATCGTCATCAGCAGCTGCACCACCATCACCATCACCGCCGCCATCATCACTACTACCGTCATCATAATCTTCATCATCACCATCATCGCTATCATCATCACCACCACTACTACCACCAGCCTCATCTACGTCAGCTACGCTTTTAAACTTCTATACAGTTTATATTTTATTTAACTTTTTAATAACATGAAATTGTGAACCGTATGCTATTAATTCCTTCTGTTTAGTTAGTCACATTGATAATACTCTATATTTCAGGGCTCAATAACTTATAAAACGTAATTTTCAACAATATTTCAACGTAGCTAAGATGTGGAGATGTGAATTCCATAAACCAAATTAGCCATAAAAGTGTGAATCACCACATTATCTGTAAAGAATCATAAATATTCTGTCCTGAAATACCTTCCAGATTGAATAGCAGCGCCTAAAGCTGATATCTGGCACTCATCTATGTCATATTCACAGCCAGCTCCATGCCATCCAGGTGGGCATTTGCATTTTGGACCTGATTGTCCATCAATACAAATGGCACCAGGCTGGCGGCACAACTGAGCATCATCATTGTGTGACGAAGCAAAAAGATCAGCAGATACAGCCTCTCTGTTAGCTACATCGCTGCGTCTAACAGCGCCGCTAGCAGAAACGGAATATTTGCTCCTGGAGTCGGGATCTGTAACTTCCGAAACGCCTGACTTCGTTAAGCCACTGCACTTTTTCAAATAGAAGCATCGATGTAGACTGGCAATTGAACTGGCCAAGCGACAGGTGCCCACTTGACTTACAATAGAAGGCGACTGTGAATTAGAATGTTCAGTTACTTCACTAATGTCAGAATTTTCTGCGAGTGTGGAGTCTGGATGATTCTCGTTTGTTGGAAGTTCACAATTTTGTCCCGACAACCCTCGAGGACAATGACATTTATAGCCGTTCCGTGATCGCGGCTGAGATTCGCAGCTGAAGAGAAAAATATTTGGATATAAAAAACGTGTCTTTTTAACTTACAGGCACCAAAAACATAAATTGGCGATAGGGAAGATTATTTAATAAAATCTCATTTTTCAGCCACAGACAGAAAAACGTGGATACAATTAGCAAGCAGATCGACTTACATAGCATATTGCATAGGAAGTCTAGGTGGATAAGCACTTTTATGATCAAATGTTGGACCTTTGACTGTAAGCTTCACTTTCAAGTAAATAATCATATGCCCAAGAAAGAGACTTGCTGAATGATTGCCACCACTTATCTGATAAGTACTCAAAATAATTTAAGAATTAAAAAAGAGAAGATTAAATAGCTGCGGACTCGTTCCGGAGATAAGTACAGTTCGAAAAATAATACATTTTGAAGCATATTAGCATATATTAGCTATTCAATGGCACTAAAATAGAATTACAAAGAAACTGAACACCTGGCATATCACTGCGTTGTGTGTTTTATCCATGATGCATTAGTTAAACAGGTTAGAAACGCCTAAACCAGCAGTAACGCAACGCGTCTTATTACCCCACATTCCTCACCAAAATATGCAGTGGGTAAATGGCGTGATACCGGATCCTACTGATGAGTCGCCAGTAAGCACGAAAAGAAAGTGCACGAGAAAATATTTTCCATTTATACTGTCTTTGATTAGTCATTCTGGTCATATTTGAAATAATTTGTTACTAAGTGCGCAATGCCTAACACACAATTGCATGTATGTTAGCTCTCCGCCACAAAAAGTATCTAATTGCGTCACCCTGCCGTACACTACGTGTTGTCAGGAAGATTTAGAATACTTCAAAGGCTAATGAATCTTATTGCATTAAATGATTAGACAAAAGCAGTAGCAACGTACATGCCACCATTAAGACAAGGCGACAGCGCACATGCATGCACCGGTATTTCACACAATGCGCCACGAAACAGCCCAGGACATTCACATGTAAATTGGCCCCGACTTGACGCAGCTGTTGATTGTCGAGAAGATGCTAAATCTGCCAAACCGTTGGCAAATTCATCGTCCGTTCCAGAGACAATCTGGTGTGGCATTGCTGTTAGTCTACGTTGCCTGCAAGTACCACCATGCATGCATGGTCCGGGAGCACAAGCGTTTAACTGTCCTCCAGCTTCGCCATCACCACCAGCACCGCAATTATATGACACACGCTGCAAACGCAGCAGGCGAACGCCAAAATCTAAATTTCCATTAGGATCGACCAGTCGATTATCAGCATCGTCGGGTAGGACAGAAATCGGATATTCTGGTATTCCCGATGTCAGAACAGCAGAATTCGCAGAAGATCTGAACATCGCATATGAACCTGTATAGGCATGAGCGAATTGCACATAAATACATACATGTACAAATACCAGCTATATCCAAATTGTGCTAACAAAATTGCTGAGACTAAAAAATAGATAATTTCCATCATGATTCAAATTTGATTTGAAGCTGGCGCAAAAACATTCATTCTCTGCTTATAGAAAAAGCACCATCATATTCATATTAGATTAAATATATAAAAAGAGATTAGTCCATTGAAGGGTGTGTTCTAATAGACTATGAGGCCAAATGATAACTCTACGATCATAAAAGACAGCTTATATTCCACAATGTATAAAGAACAATATGCTCCGATGCTACTGTGGTATATCCACGTGTCGCCACCTTCCCAGGAGCACGAGAATAATAGGATGGTCAATGATGACATCCATCTATATACTGAACTTGAGCATTAAACTTGCTATCATGAAAGGGATAACTAAATAGCTTTAGTGACAGCACCATTATATATACTACCGCTGGCAAAAGTGAAAAGCCATTATTGATCATTTTTCGGTGGCTCAAACAGTTATTTTTATGGCGAAGATGACTAGAATATAATTACATAGACGAAGTCAGAGATTTGAAGAACTATACTATACATTGAAATCCATCGTGTTGGTACCATATGCCGACTCGGCAACCATAATGTTAGTACCATGTACATTTTCTGTACTATAATTTTGGTATCGGTTACTGACACAATATCCATAGTGTTGGTACCCTTTACAGACTTGCTATATGTATCATATATAGTGAATTAGCGTTGAAGTCGCATTGTCGAAGTCCTTATATAATGATAGCTTCACTACTGCAGGTTTACATATTCGTATTGGAAATTTTACCATCCGATTTTCCCACATTCCTCACACAAATATATAGTGAGTAAAGGGTGTAATATCGGCTCCTACTGGTTAGTTGCCAGTAAGCAGAAAACGAATGTCCTTGAGGTCATACTTTTCGTTCATGTTGTCTTTGGTTTATCCTTCTGGTCATAATTGAACTAACAACACCTAATACAAACTGTATACCACAACATGTTGGAAACACCAGTTTTTTTACATTAGCAAATCAAAGTGGATAAATGAGTAAATGTTAACATTGTTAAAAACAAGCATATCGCGACTCGGCCAATATCAGTAGCGTAGTTTTAAAATATGTCCTTTTTGTCGTTTGGTCCGTATAATTTCTCTGAAAGTTTTAGTGCGATTACTTACCAACAGGATCACAAGTAATTTGCTTATTTATACTTTAGCAAAATTATACACTTACAGGCTAATAATGAAACACATAATTTATATTGATAGAAACGAATCTAAATAAGAAATAAATTGATAAGTGCATTTTCGTTTAGAATTTACGCCAGTTTTTGTTTTTGATTTTGGTTATTTGTGACTTCAATTAACGCAACTCTGAAAATACTAGCAAGCATGACTGATCTAAATATGGACGAGCAATTCAGTTATGGTGTAGACAACAAGACAGTGTACTAAAAAGTCAACAGAAATATTATTAATATATGCGCAATTGAAGACATTTATTCACCATTCGACTTGACACACGGATACAATTTGCATTGTCCTTATCATTCTACTTACTAATCGTCTTGTAGATCGGCTTACATAAATTGATCGATACCTAACGCGTAAATATTGTTCCACAACACTCGAAATCAACATTAACGGCTGTTTTTCTTTAATAGCTGATAAGGGAAAAAGTATTGCCTTGTCTAACATGAGTAGTTCATCTGAGTTAATTATTCGTGCTAACGCTGCTTCTAATTTTTCTGATGAGAAAGAAATTTTTCAAGTATCTTAAGAAATTGATTTTTATCTTTGTTCATTGAAATGGTGCTATGAGCAATTTTATAAATGAACTCTTTTAAAAGATGTTACATAAATATCAAAAAGAAATCAACTAACATTTAAAAAGACTTTACATTGTTTTATCGGGTTTTAACACCATAAAATTTCTATCGACATTGATTTCAACGACCATTGACAGTGATACTATTCGAATCAATGTGTATTACAGTCCATTTGCATATATATAGGTTTGTGTGTGTATATATTGTACATTTGTTTATGTATTTATGCATGTGCATGTACGTGTGTATTTATGTATGCATTTATTAATGTAAATTACGATTAAGGTGGAAATCTACTAAATCAGTAGTCAACTGAAGAATTTTATTGACTTTGCATGGAAATCGTTAGGTTCTTACCGATAGCTTTTCGTGCGTTTTCAGCGAGCGAAAGTCGAAGTACAGCAGATTGTGCAGGTGACAGATTAGTCTGATGTGGAGGCTTCAGTCGATTGATTCGAACATCTAGTATACAACCTTAGGCAAAACAAACGAATATTGGGCAGTAAAAGGATCATTTTTCACAGTAAGCAAAATTCAACAACTGATTACTGATGCTATCTTAAAGATTATCACTAATTTTATAAGTTTTCAATTTGTTCGTTATTAAATACGGGCATAAATGGCACAAAACTCAATAACGAATAAATTTTTTTGATTAACTGCACACACACACACAGTATCTTGATGAATGCGATTGTTTTAAATCAGACAATGTCTTTGGCCATGCTCTAGTATAGTCAACCTGCTGAATATAGCCGTTGTTCACACGATTCATTTTGAATTAATGTTTAGTCCATTAAAATATTTTGCTTCAAGTTTGCAAACTTGGCTGTTAAGAGTTTGCATGCATAGCAACAAGCAAATATTATTGTAGACATTTGGACACGTGGTTCCGCATCAGCAGTCATGAAACGTTCTCACCGTTTTAGATGGTGACCAACATACGCTGCCTGGAAATTGTTTAAACAGTCGAGGCTGATATTTGAGGCCAAGTGCCGAGCACGCCGATATTGGCAGATATTAAGAATCTTCTACAAAATTAAAGGCGGCTATCCAAACTACTAACAAAAATAAAGATCCGCTAAATCGCAAAAGAAACCAAGTGATCTGCAAATAGCCGATTTCGACATTTCGTCACTACAGAATATATCCTGCAGGAGTTATCCACGTAAATATTCCTCTTGCGTATAATAGAAAGGAATGTTGTGTGCGACACGATATTTTAAAATCACCTGAACTTTGTTTTCCACAAAGGCTACTGTCCTTCTTATTTACGTTTGCATTCTTCTTATTTCAGCTATCTATTTAAGAAAGCGCATTTGTAAAAAAGGCTATCGACAATTGATAGCCGAAACGTCAATAATAAAAGCATTGACAGGAATACAGCTAATTTTGTGAGAAACAAAGATCAGGTAATAAAAATAAGTATAAGGTTTCTTAGTTCTGTCGTTGGCTGAAATCATAGACAGTGCTAACATAAACGATCTCAGTGACAAGTCAGAATGTAAGTGCTTAGAGCTCCAATCTTCATAGCTGTCGGCACATAATTCTTGCTATCAGACGAATAATAGATTATTATCATTGTCTAGTTTAACCATTTTGTGTATCAGTAATGTAAATTTAGAGCAATATTTGACATTGCTTAAATGTAGTTTGAAAACATGAGATAAACACTGGAAACACCTTATTAAATCATTCACATAGAAGTAAAAATACTGTCAGTTGTCTACGTAATTGGCATTGGGAATCCTTACTTTATCATAAAAGGATTCTTGTACAGCACCCAAAAAGAAGCATAACTTGTTTGCCAGAACATATATTAACTGAAATATTTAATTCTTTATATAGTACAGTTAGAAAAGAAATGAAGGATTAAGTGTCACTGTAGCTTTAAATTATGAAACAGACAATCGAAAACATACATAAAAAGTACATTCGCATGAGCAAACACAATTTTCATAGTGTGTGCATGTGTGTGAACGTCAGAATATGTGCATTTGTTACTATTTTATTGTTGTTTAATGTAATCAATTAGTCCTTCTTAATCAGTTACATAAAGTCTACCCACCTGAGATAAACGAAAAACCCATTTTCACAATATACCAAAACTACCGGCAGTCACAAGCGCCGGTGCGTAACGAACTTCTATGCTCATCATTAAAGCATAACGGCAAAATGACCAACGAGGATCAAGTACAATAGGAGGATATTCTTCATGAAAGAACTAAGACCGATTCACATGCATCAAAGAAAGGCTAAATGGCTTAATTTATTGCATTGACCTACACAATTAACGAAAAAAGAAACATAGGGACAAATGATAACCAATTCTACAAAACGGGAATCATATCAACTAGGAAACGACAACCATTAAAAGCAGGAGATGGGAAATGCAAGCAAACTTACCAACTAATCCACTGCGTATAACTATCGAAGAATGTTCACCAACTTGGACGTCTCTTCGTTGAAGTTGTCGAGAATTACCAGCTGTATGAATATTTGTTAGTCCATTCGACTCTCTAGCTGCAGCAATGCTATTCACATTAGAGGCCGCACCAGACACTGTTCTCAAATCATCCACAATACCAGCATTTGAATAATTTTTCGCAGACCCTTTATATTTACTGTATTTACTATCATTCAGACTATCATCACCAGTCGGAGGTAACATTAACAAGAGAGGCTGAAGCCAGGAAGTCTGCGTAATACTGGCACCCATTACTACGGACTGAAATTCTGGATCTCCCGGGGACCAATCTATCTCCGTGGAGATCGGTCTTACACCATCAATAGTCAGTTCACTCCACCAAGGCTCGATGGCACTGTCGCCTAAACACAAAGTGAAATGGTAAACATAATTTTTCAAATGAGATTGACTATCCCTAACTTTTTGAAACAAACATTTTTGGGCAATGAAAAAATCATTTAATTAAATTTGAAAGTTGAAATAGATACCAAACTTATGTTTTTAAATTTATAACCAAGAAAGGCCATTGTCAGTTATACGTGCTACGGCGTTTTGATTGTATTTGGTCGTTATAAAACACGGAATAAAACTGCTAAATTCTTTGAAAAGTTGAAGTGCGTCTCTAACATCCAGTAGTCTCACTTATCTTGTCGCAGATGGCAGCGAGCAAATTGAGACATCAATTAAGTCTAAACAAAAGTGCACACTCCATTCCGTTCAGTGATACAAATTATTATATGCTTAATAGATTTGAATAAAACTACAAGTCTTGAATGATCACACATCTAGTAAAATATGGCCAGTCGCCATCAATCTTCTTCTAGATTAGACACTAACAAACTACTAAATGTTCTCAATTTATAAAACTGTTTATAATAGAAATACGGTTGAAATTTCCTCATTTTAATCACTAAAGCATGCCACAACGGCTGATTCAACTATATATATACACGGTATCAAAATCAAACAATTTCTGATAGAACCTTTATCCAGGTTTTCTCGTTTGTGTAATTTCGATCAAAACGAGACGTACATTTATGAAGCATTATAAATAGTCGGAATACCTACTAAGATGTGAAACAGGGAAACTCGCTCAGATTACATACTAATTCTTCCATTACGGCAAGGACTTCGCATATGAATGATGTCTACACATATGCGTGTATAAACATAAACACTCATGTTGATTTATCGGTCATAAGTAAAATAAATTTCATATCTGAAGAGCGGTTAGAACAAATCATTCTCACCATGAAACTATCTGACAAAAAAGTGATACAGTCATCTCCTACTCAAACGGAAACATTTGTGCTGTTTGAATAATTACTGGCGATGTCGCTACTCCTCAGCAGAGCAAAAATAAACAAGCTAAAGGATATATTTGAGGAGGAAAGCGATTAACAAATTTATATCTCCTACTCTAAATCATAAATAACATCAATATACAAGTAGATGACTTATAGATGTCTTTGCTGTTAATCGAAAAGTCCGATGGACTCAGGTATATTTGTTCATGTGGCCCAGGGCTTTATGGAGCTGTCAGAGCTTTATAATCAACTCATTTTGTATGCACGCATAAAATGTATATTAACTCTGCCAAACAGATCAGTAATTTTATATACTACATTCCACAATGCATAGATAGAATTCTATATCATACAAGAACGAAGATCGTATTACTTGTCGAAGAACAACTAAATAAACTGCCTTTTCGCAGAAATGTAAAACGGCTCTAAAAATTCACTGTCAAAAAAGCTGGAAATGAAATAAATATACAATAATAGCAACTTAGCATATCAAAGGCCATAAATATGAATTAAATTAAATTACACATGCAATCAGCAAAATGCGGATGCTTAATACTGCTTAAGCGAACCAATATTTGGTCTGGGCGAAGTGACAGCGCCTACTGATTAGTGACACATAGACACGAAACTTGTATGTTAATTCAGACCATGTTGTAACCTCCAACTTCTATGTATGCCACGCTTACCACCTACATATAGCCAAGAGTATATACCAACAACCAAGCATTACGTGTGTATAAATAAGGATATTTTTACCATACGATTATCATGAGATTCATAAATTGGCAAGTACTACATAAGCAAATAAAAACTGATGCTCCACTGTCACCCATCAATGAAAAATATTCACAGTTCTATATGAACTAAGACACTAGTCCGTCTATTTCAAGGATAGATGAATCAATTTTATTCAGAGTTTCCCTATCTTAGGTGATTTGCCACACAAGTTGACGACCAACATCTGCTCGAAGCATCTGATTGAAGGTGCCCGTGTCTTAAGATTCCTTTAGCAACCACAACTTGCCCTCCACGTCTGACACGCATCCTTCTTATTCAGTTACTACCCGTTTAACAAAGAAAATTAAGTGCGCAGTAAAACCTAACTGGAAGTTTCATGTAAGATGAGATAGCTGCACCTCTACTGATTTGGCAAGTTTAAAGCTTCCATAGCCGATACGATAAGTTATGACCAATTGGATTTCATGCGGAAAGTTATAGGACAACGAGCATCAGGAAAGTTAATAAATTATACAAATCTTACTACAACGATGAAAATAAGATATTACAAATATCTTCAAAGACATATTGCACAGTTTGTTCAATTATGACCAGAAGGATAAACCAAAGACAGCAGGAACGGAAGGATAATCTATCTATATATCATTTCTCCGTCACAAACAGTATCTAAATATTGTAGTTTGCCTTCAATCAATAAAATACAAAAACTGTGCATGTTGTAATGCCGGAAGTCAGCTTACGACCATGCTCAATTAGTGATCAAAGAAAGTAAGAACGAATAAGCACGTGTAGCAGACACTTCGCAATGCTGTGCGGCTGGTAAAAGAATGGAATTAGTGCCGGCCTCAAGTCCTCTGAATTGAATTTATAAATACAGTCAACTGGCAGAACCAAACAAATGAATGCACAAAGCTGACTTCTAAATAACTCAAGAGGCCATTGAATTGAATTTTATGTTCAGTTTAATATTTAGTTTACACCTAAAAATACACATAGTCAAATCCTGCTATTTCACATTTAAATATGCATTAGAAATGCGAGTTTCAATAAATTTATACTACCCTATCCAAGTGAAAAAATGAGAAAGAAACAGTTCGTACAGCCGATAAATTTTCCTTTTGCATTTTCAACATGGAAAAGTCATAATGAATTTTACAAAAGCTCACATTCCAAACGAATCTTTCAAAATACTATATAAATTAGTGGCGTTAAAATGCAAACCGCAAAGAACATTACCGTGAAAACAACATGATCATTAATGTATGAAGTAGTTACAGTTCCCAGGAGATTTGGTGCGCAGTTTCGACAACTTTAAACCAGAAAAAAATCACAAGAATCCAAAAAAGTGTATGTTCCAGAACGGACCAGTTAAAAAAAGATAATACGATGATGCGGATAAGAATCAGGTTTACATCTGGTGTATTTGGATAGGCGTGGTCTTTTTGCAATAATGCGATTTTAAAATTTTTCCCAACTATTTTAAGAATGAAAAAACAAGAACATTAAAGAAATTAGAAAAAGATATAAAATCTTGACTTCTAGGTTATTTGAATCTGAATGAAATTGATAAACATCCGCTTAACCTATCAAAAATACAAATGAGTCAGTGAAGAATAGAGGCAATATCGTTGGACCGTAATTACATAATAAATCCCTAAGATAAAAGCGACATTGATTTTGAAGCAGAATTTTAATTGTTCTTTGAACAAAGCCGACTTAGAACCAAAAAGCACTCAGTAGAGAAACTGGTTTAAGGCTTATTTGATTAAGCAGAATACACATTTAAAATCTTTTAACTGCGCAGAACAGCATGCATTGATTAAACAACATTTGAGTGCGCTTAAAAAGATCATCACAAATGCCGACATAAAACGCTAGGTGTTGAAAAGAATAAAGATTTCTTTATAATGGAAAATCATAATAAATACAAAATATGGAGAACGTGTTGAGTGATAAGAGAAAATGCTTAAGTCTGGAGGGTAAAACAGATTAAATAAACAAAGTTAAGCGGAAGGTAATAAATAAAATTAAAATATTAAATTATGCCAGTTTAGCTGATAAGGCCGTTGCACAGAACTACACTAACAACATACGGACAACCAAAAGACCAATATTATAATTTGTTAAATCTTCGTTCTATGCATTGTCTAAATAATCTCTATAGTAGAACTGATTCGTAAACAACTTGGTAATTATTCAATTGCCGATTTTTTAACAGAATTAACTATATTTATGTTAAAACAATATTACGTTTGCAAATGTTACAATTGAGGTAACCTTTGAAATTATAGTTCAATCGGTAGATCTAAATATATTCCTACCTCCGATGCCAGGACATACACTATAATAGCTTATTTTCCTATGCACAAAATTGCAAAATTCCGCTTTAATGAAAGCAACCATAAACAGGTTGATGCCCACTATCTCCAGTGTTAGCCAAGATTTTCCTATGGTATCTTGAGAACAAATCATATTATATATATATATATATATATATATATATATATATATATATATATATGTGTGTGTGTGTGTGTGTGGGTTCATGCCATTTTCCTTGTTGTTAAAAGCTGCGTGTAGTCACGAGTACCGCTTAAAAGTTTCAATAAGACACAGAAATAACAACTAGTCATCAGAACATGAGAAATGCAATTGTCAATAGTTATTGGATTTACCACTAAAAATGAGATTGATGGTAAATTAAATAGAGCTAATACCATAAATCTATTTGGGCTGTGCATTATACTCATTTTAGCCGTTCTGTACCATTGTAATGTAAACTATCAACAGTTCGCGGCTGTTTTTCAAAAACTGATAGACTTTTAGGATAGATTTAAAAGACGAATGTATCAAAATAAAAGAACGAATTGATGTCTAATGGCTGTATTAGACAATTTATTAAATCAATTATTAAATTGAGAACTCAAAAAAACAGATGTGTGCAGGACCAGAAATAGAAGAAATTCACCTAAACAGCTCATTTAAGAGGACGCTGTTTCCCGCAGACCACAGAAGAAGGTTGAAGCAGTATTAATACACATATTTAATGCAGTTCTACCTATTGTGTTATTTAAGATAACACACTTGACTCTACTAAAAATTAAGGTAAAATAGACGTCAGTGTCGATCTAAAAAATTATTGATTAATATACACATTTTATTTGTCGATCAACATAGGTAGGACGATCGACCAGACGTATAATTGCCAGAATAAAAAAGCATTGCAACTTAAACGGGTTTGAAAAAATAGTGAATAAACGTCTGCAATTGCGCAACATAACATTGCAACCTCGCACATATGTTTACGAAGACGAAGAATTTAATATTACCAAATACAAATGCAGAAACGGGTTAGCAACATATGTAGCTCTGTGTATAAACAAACTGGCACCTGATTTATGCACGAAGAAAAAATATACTCGGATATTGAGTTTTAACTGGAAATGATATAAGCAAATTATTGGTTGCTTCCTTATTTATCATTTTTCCACGTTTTGCTTTGCCATATATATATATATATATATATATATATATATATATATATATATATATATATATATATATATATATATATATACTTGAGGAGAAAATTGAAAGAAACATTTTTCGTTTCACATGGAAATTATTTTATGATTTATATATGTGTAGATAATTGATTTAAATTAATCATTTTATTTAACCGAATTTTTTAAAATTTATTATTAAATTCCTATTTTAATAAACATCAATTAGGTTCACTGACTAAGATTATGTACCTTAGAAGAATTCCTTTTTCGTAACTGTTATGCCAATAAACTTACTTGAATAAGTGTCTACAATTTTGAGAGCACTCAGTACGAATCGTATACTATGCCATCGCCCATCAGCTACAGGCTGCATAGAGACAAGCCAATCGCGACTAGCCGTTGGCGAGCTGATCAGTCCATCAGCCGAGACGATAAGTCGACCGGCGCTGGCCAAACGAAGTTGGAACGAACGTAGACTGTTCCATTGGACAGTTGCTACAGGTCCTATTTGCTGCATCGTTTTCAAACTGAAGGACAACTCGAAAAATCGTGTTGCATCACGCAATCGAAATGCATCTGCTTCATGGCTAAATCGACTAGAAATTGACGTTAAGTTCCCTTCCTGAAGTGCATAAGACGAAAACGATGAAGACGATACCAGAGAGAAGCCTGTAGCTGGCGGTTGTAGACCCCACTGAATGAAGCTGCCACCAGTAAAGTGCAGAGCACCAAGCTCTTGATGTAGAAAAAAATAAATAGCAAAAAATAAGCTGGGTCCCAATGGCTAGTTAGCATAAGATAAAAAAATCATTAAATTTAAAACTGAACTGCATTAACCAAAGGTACGTGGTAGGAAATGCTGACACACACGTTTCCAAAATCCTGGCTCTACCGTAATAGTTGGTCACAAATTATATTTAATTAGTAATTTAAATTTGCACTGATATCATTTATTCATCAATTTCTTTATCTTTATTTAGTAGTATAGGGCAGTAAACCCTTTTGTCTGACCATGCAGACTGTGTATTGGCATGTACAACGCACGAAAGTGAATAAATTTTAACAAGAAACCTGCGTGAAAGACGTTTTCATTTCAAATACGCGACAATGGGTAATATTTCAACTTACCTTGTTTAATAAAGCATTCAGAAGTATAGCAAAGATCTCCGTTTCCAGACGTCGTTGCCGTTGAATCACTCATACCATCATTCGCCATGACCATCATGGATAAAATAGACTCACAATTGGTGCCTGTTCTCGGGGGTGGACAGACGCACATATAACCGGAAGTTGCAGATGCTGACTGGTCATTACTCCGATTAATGCCACCTCCATTACCAATATTAGCCTGGCCTATGGTTTCCTCGCGCTTAGTGAAACCACGATCTGCTACCTTAACATTCATAGCATCAGAAAATCGAACATTGGGCACACATATTTTCGGTGTTTGACAGGTGATGAAAGCACATGGATTTGTTGGCACCGCACAACCACGGCCAGTGAAATGTGGTGGACACAGACAACGCGCCAACAATCGGAATCGAGGTGACACCTGGCTTAAACGAAGCACTTCGACACGATTAACCTCGTTTGATGAGATGCCACCGGTGGCCACACTTACTTCACTGACGCAAGTACCCCTTCCACAATCCTAAAGTTAACAGACCAATAACCACACGGCGTTAAACTGGGAAAAATGCATTTTATGATCATGCTAAATTAATGCCTAGTTGGTACCTTTATTGGAAATAAGGTAAATATTTAAAACACGATAACGTTGTAAGACAGTTTTAAAAGGCTGTAGAGTAACACACCAGACAACAGTGCTTTTATAATCGATTACGCTAATTAGTACTACCTTTCTAATCTATATTTGCAAGAAAGCTTGACTAAAATCAACGGGTCAAGTGCCAAAATAAACCACACAATGGCAAATGAAACATTCTCATATGATACAAATAAAATTTATAACTGTATAACCTTGCCATATCAAAATTAGTATCTCAAAGCGAGAGTCAGAAATGTAAACTTATTCTGTTTACTCTAAAGTTTGACACTCTCATAATCCAGGAAAACAGCAGAATTCTATCCTACTACACTTGCCAACAATTTTAGTTTAGCCACTTTTACGTATTTATCATTTTAATTGTGAAACAAATCGTGTACAGAGGTAAAATAATATTATAAAGCAGGTATATACAAAAAATTTAAAATTCTGTATATTGCCAAACGATTAGTAGCCACCGAGGATTAAATAAAACTGTTTTTGAAAAAGTTATAAACAACGTACAAAGCTAATTCTTATGAACTTGATAACATGTTACTTCGTTTCAAACATGCAAAATCAGTGGTCACACGGGCAGATATAATGTACAAAATGTAGTTGGAACGAGCAGTTTGCCATCATTAAGACCAATAATGTCAACGATAAACACACCACAGAACTGAAGAGAGACTTGAATGGAATAGTACAAGCAGTAACAATTGGAATGTAATGTAATTGTGTTCGCGATACTTTAGAATTTGTAAGCATAGTAAAATCGTACAATATCAAGTGTAGGATGATAAATTCTTTCGATGCCAAAAACCAATTTACAAGCTGCACTATTGATAAAATCATCGAGTTCCTCTGTACGTTCATTGATGGTAAACATCCATCATTCCCTATATGTATAAATCGTCTAAAAAGTATGCCCAATAGCTGTAATAAAGATGCTCAATTCACCTTCAATGTTCAATATTTATCGCAAGTCTATGAAATGGCAATGTCTTACCTAGAAACATCAATAATAAATAACTAATTGAAAAATACTACCATACATGTTGATGCTACCTTCATAATAATAATAATAAATAATGATTTAGATATAAATAGCATTCATACAGATTTTAATAATGCAGGCCATCACATACAGGTTACCTGGGAGCTCGAAAACGCACAGGCTAACGCACCTCCTTACCTTGGCACAATTCTAGCTAAATAAACAACAAAAGATCGTACATGATTTGAATAAAAACTGGAGAATTCCGAAGTAGACGAGTCCAGGTTCTAGATCTGTCCACGGAAAATTCTGTACAGTACGAGAAATGTTCCTAAAAATGATCAAACCTTTCTACTGGATGAATTGTCTTCTTTACACTATACAATGCTCAGTTTATACTAACAAATGCATCTATATATAATGGAGCTGATGTTTACATCAAATTCATAACATTGATATAATAAGTGTTATTACCGCCCGCGCAACCAATGTTCGTCTAAGTTGACAGATAGACTGAACATATAAATACACAATTGGATTGGAAAAATAAAAATCATAGGAAAGAATTAACCAACCCTCAATAATTTAGGGAATGTCAGGTTTTAAAATAAATAAAAAACACAAGGCAAACCAAACATTAAATCAAAAATAAGATCAATCAGGAACCAAATTAACACTTAGAAATGCGAATTAATTAAGTATAGGGTACACGAATTAGGAAAACGAAAAATAAAACAAAGCTCGTATTCATATTCAAATAAAAAATTGCTGCCAGAAAAAATAGTTATATTTAAATATTTAGCGTTAGCAAAAATTTATGAGAAAATGATGACCACTAATTAAACTCTTTATATTTCAAATTTGATTACTTGGCTTTGGCATACTATGTTTATGTTACAGATTGACTTTTTTACTAATTACCTGTCATATGTACCAGCTTTTTAAAACAATACATAGAAATGGAACTGCGCGAGCCATCGAACGCTCTACAATTAACATTCTTGTAAAACGAAAAAAATAAAGCAAATTTGCATAATGCGAGATCGTCTACGTTCACTCAAACCATTGGGATTGGTCAGCTTTCACTGCATTTCTTATCATTGTGTATTAAATAACAATTTCAGCTGAAGCTATGACACGCACTGTTCCGAGCCGACAAATCGACTAATAATATTAACCATATACAGTAGAAATTCACTAGTCTACAAATCGCTTTTTAATGTAATGTACGCATAAAAAACGAAAAAGCACTCACAGAGGATGTACAAACATTATCGACAACTTGCACGCGACTTCCAAATTCTTCAACTAGTTGAACGGCCATTCGTCGAAGCAAGCGTCCGAGAACTCGTCTCGGTAGGAATGCATTACTTCGACTATCGTGCACTGCAAGAAGAACATCCATGCTTTTACTACCGCTTAGAGCACTCGCACTGTCACTTGATGTACTTCCACCTACGAGACTTCGAGTTTTACGAGAAGCCCCATGGCTTAACCCGATACTGTCCATTTGAAAATTCCTTCCGAATGATTGACGACTAGGCTTACCATTTGCGTGTTGAGCGGGAAGTTCCAAAGTGCTTCTATGTTTTCGAGTTACATTGCCTCGTTCATTTATCAAATAAACCTCTTCTGCTCCAGAAACATCGTCATCAACATTTGACAGTCTAGATTGAAAATCACGAAGAGAAGCAATAGTACTGTCGTTCACCTCTTCAAAGCTGCTTTTGCTTTTTATAGCCTCTGAAATTCTTCCATTAGATCTAGACAGAAGCAGGTGAGCCTCCTGGACAGAAAGTATAAAGACGTTTTCTTCACAAAGACGAGAAATAGTGTCGGATTCTTCCATGTCTACGTCGGATTGATTTCCAACTGATTTATTTACTAGATTGTCTGATCTGAAAAATGTACGTGTTTCATCACTACTACTGTTGCTGCTAATTATCTTACTGTTGGTTGTCATTAAACGTAGAAGAACTCGTGCTATCATTTCTTTTAGTCGACGATCGTAGCCCTCCATGTAGAAGACGCTTGGATGCATATTGTGAATTCTAAGCACCGTAGAAGCCTCAACCATCGGTTCTGTGATTGCCACCACCTGATATCGCACAGTTAACAGGTAGGAGTTTAAGCGAAGTGGTAATAATCAATGATAAACTAATAATATTTTTGAACACACAACAGATTTTTAAAGACTGAAATTTGGCTATTAGGATTTGGATCTTTTTAAAATCAAATTCATTTTGGAAAATATTCATATTATAAATACTTGTCCCATTAAGCACATGTATTTGTCAGTATAAACTAAGAATTGCATAGTACAGAAAATGAAATCCATCCAGTAAACCGGTTTCGTAAACACGTACTGTCCAGAATTTGCCGCGAACAGTACGAGATGAGATCCTAATAAGAACGAAACCGGTCTATTGAAGGAACTGTCTTTTCTACACTATCTTATACTTAGTTTATACTGACAAATGTATGCAAATAATGAGTCAGGTGTTCATATCAAGATCTCAACCTTGATTAAAGTCATTTTTATCACCGACCGCACAACCAATGTTCGTTTAATTACAGAAATATAATTACTGTCGGGGGTAATTTATAGGACGATATTCCCAAATGAACTCAGCCAATATTAAATATTACTTGGAAAATGACCATCACATTTAAATCATGCTGCCTGAATGACTTTTATATTTCATCTTAATGTGGATGGAAGAAATCATTTAGAAAATTGTGCCCAAGTGCCGAGTGCAAGAAAATATTTTTAGAAATAGATCTTGGCTTCCAAAATAAATTATTTGGAGGCACCTAATTAAAGTCAACCTAGCATTCTGAGCGGATATTTCGTTTCATGAAAAGCGAAAAATACCAGAAACAAGTATAAGATAGAAAAAAACAGAAGTAACTGAAACCATGCCGTTAGCAAACTTCACGAAAAGGCTGGAGCCGAGGGTGAAATTATCTATTGTGAAGTATAGTTCATAAACGATGGCCACCTTACCTTGATGAACAGCGTCTCCTCTGAAGCAACAGCACCATTGGTAACACGAACTCTTAGCGGATAGACGCCAGGGTCAATTCGACTCAACCACAATAAATCCACCAGCAGCTAATTTACTAACAATCTGGCCTCTCTCAGGAGTAATTCTGCCGGTTTCCCGTCCTGGTATCTGGTTACCACCTTGCTTGCTTTTCTCGGGTGACCCAATAAGGCCACTCGACGAAGTCAGTGATGGCCAAATCGAACCATCATAACGGTCGATACGGAATAAACGTTGGGAAGATGTCACTGTTGATAAACTGGACTCAGTAGAAGGAAAATTTGAAATTGAGCCCGTGACTAATTCAAACGTAAGTCGGTCGTATACAGATCTGTCCTTTACGTTCACTCGCGCAATAGGCAAGACAATACTAGAAGATTCAGAAAAATCACTATTTTCAGTGCCGGAAGAAAGCCAAGGACGCGATGTTGAAGACTGCTTTCCTATGGCAGAGCTTCCAATCGATCCAGGACTACCGCCTGACAGTGGAGCCGCCAAAGGTTGTTGAACAATCTGTAGGCTTCGATCTGAATGAAGCGAAGACGCGGTCAACCGCCGAAAATATATAAGGGTTACATTGCCACGCACAACGTCCGGAGGTAGATTTGATTGGCGCACAACGTTAATATTTACAGTGACTACGGAATGGAGTGATGTTAAACCATTGTCAGTCGCACGGATAACGAGAGTATGGCTTCCTACCTAAAATGTTGGAAAATAAATAAATAGTGCATACATGTTATTTCAACAAACCTGAAAAGCACAGGTAATCGATCAAAGAAAAAGAGTTATCATCCTGTACAAGCGTGCCGTACGAAATAATCTTCAGCACGAAAATAAGCTATGGATAAGGCAAGCATTCAGGAAAAAAATCGCAGTTTTATTGACTTAATTATTTAGCACCGCGCACCTGCTATAGGCAGTAGCTTTCTCTTAACGAAATGTGCAGCTGAGATTAATGATACTCTGCCAGATTGACCTAAATTAAATATCTATAGTGTAAATGTTAAATGCTGATTTGAAAAGAAACCAATTTGATATAAGATTTTTTGAAACATTGGAAAACTAGTTTCATGGTGTTGCAAAAGCTAATTTTACAATATTTGGCCACAAACCGTACAAATACCTCACCTGATTAAT
>JAQBSW010002637.1:0-99143 GCA_029291075.1 Eudiplozoon nipponicum
GTAATACCACCCCTAGATCGGACCCTTTGTTCGCTCTTAGTCTCAAATGTGGCCATTGCTACATGCAGAACCAGAGTGAAATTCAGGAAATCATTTAATAGCGTTGCTTAGAAAGACAAGTATATGGAACATGATTGGGAAGATGAAATTACGCGTTTAGTTCGTCTTTATTTCTTTTAAATTAGATGCATTCATGCTGTATTGTCCTAAACCGCAGGAACAAAATATAACAGCAATTCTACTATATTTTAATGTCGCATTGCACGAAAAAGATAAGCTGGGAAGCATTTATATTTAAATGTATCAGCATCAGCTTCGACAAAATTGGGTCTGTTTGGATAACCCCATTGAAATTTGCAAACTAGACATTAAAATGATTTTGCTTATATTACAACAAATCAGAGCGACATTGTCATAAATAACAACAACAAAAACCTGCATATAGTTCATTTTTTAGCCATGTTGCATTCTACTTTAACATTCGACCTTTACGATTTTAATAGGCGTTAGCATAAGTTGATAGCAGCTAACTTGAGCAAATAAGATAAAATTGCATACTTATTTCAAATATCCGTTAATAACTTTGTTTTCTTTTTGCAATTAAATATTATGTACAATATATCTAGTAAAAAGTTAGCTCAAAATGGACCAGATAGATATGCTAATTCTACTGGAAAAAGGTTCAATTTCATTATTTATATTGAGTAAGTTTTGGCTACAGCCTGGCTTTCTTATACATCCAGACAGGAAATTGCATCGTGCAACTGTCCCATAATTCATGACCAATTATATAATAAGATTGAGATAAATTACCGGCTCTAGCCGCACCAAACGCACAATTTTTGATATTTTATAATCTTTTCACACATAATTTTACATATCATCCAGTTGTTATTAGGTCTACCTGGTTACTAGAGTCTCAATACCTCATGCATAAATCAGTTCTCAAAATCTAGATTATATACATCTAAAATATCTTTTTTTTTCAAAATAAAATTCGTGAAATCAACTTAATTTATATTTAAATAATCGACGCAACTTTTAACTGTAAACGTGACTTCGCGCCTCAAACAGGTTAAAACATTTTAACAGAATATATGTGGTTCGCAAAAAGGCATAGCTTTCCTTTGAAAATCACAGAAACAGACATTTTCCAGCATTTTGTTTCAGATTTGAATTTAAATGAAAATACTAATATAACTTTGCTGAATACAAACGTTTTGGGAAGGTGTGCAGCATTCTGGAAATATCAAAACAAGTATATATCTTTCAACAAGTTATGTCGAATAACTTAATGGTAACGTCTTCGAGACTTACTGATTTAAAAACTCAAATAAATAAATTATATCTGCGCATTACTTATCCTAAATAAATGGTTGGTGAAATGCCGCTGTTATCTTCTAATCAGACATTCGTATGCAGAGGACGTATGCGTCAATTTAATTTTACATGTTGTTCATGCCATACTCGTTAAAACATCCTAGTCTATTTTATTCTTGCTTCTTGATAGGTACGCTCCAGTTAAAGCAATATGTTAATTTTTTTCAAAGTATATTGTATTTTGTTGAAAAATTTGAACTTAATTGACTTATCAACAGGTTTGTTGCGTAATGGTCTCACATATTCAATTACGATTGCTTAAATATTTTCTACCATGTTAGAAAATTATTTTTTATTTATGAATAGCAAGGTAATTAAAACTGTTTCTGAAAAGTAGTCTAGTATTCCGCTTGAATAGGTGAAAAACGTAATTCTAGCTTATTTTTTTAATGTTATTACGCGAGAAATGTAAACGCTAAAAACTGCTAGATATGAACACTGTTCAGAGCATATTTTCGAATATAGCTAAGCCCATGAGAATTACTCCTTTCTGGCTTCATAACTGACTTTGCAGGTAACTATGTAAATTACATTAATCGAATTGTTGGACGATATAAGTATAGCTGATGCGTTTCGATCTTATTGGTTCATCGTAAATCACAAGGATTTAAGGCAAACTGAGCATCAGAGAGCGCTTTTCAAATATTAAATAAACTCTAACTTAGTTGTCTTGCAGATGTTGACTTTCTACAGAATGTGTGCTGCGCAATCAAGTGAAAGCTCTATCAATATTTTTGAACATGGCAACGTTATTTTCCGTGATATGCACTAACGCGTTTTCAACTTCTGTGATCATCATCAGCGAATAAGGTCAAACTGCCCTAAGAGAGTCAAACCGCAATGCATACACGTGGGATGGGCAATTAGATAATGCCATTTTCACTACAAGTTATGCCGCATAATCTAAACTGGAATGAAAATGGAAGCTACACAATTTTTATTAAATTATAAATTTAACATTATTCCAGCTTTTGCCACACGTATAAAAGGTTCACTATTGAATCGTCTTTGGCTGTGCTGTTGAAAATAATTTAAATCAGGGTGGCTAGCTTGAACCCAACAGCAATAACTTTGTATATGACGAATCGGGCGACATAGAAGTACTACCGAAAGTCACACATACCGACACGTGTCGACAATTTATGGTCATCATCAGAGTACGACGGCATAAAATTTCCGCAGCCGACATTTCCTGTCAGGTAGGGTGTATGCGAAACAGCTAAAAGTGAGACGCGCGTTTCCAATTTTACTTGCCTTATATATGCATTGAGGTTGGATCAAAATTAGTCAGTTTGGCGTCATGTTCTGATGATCATCATTAAAGATCGAAATGCGCCGATAACTGTGACTGACCGTAGTTTTTTTGTGATTTGAGAATGTCTGGAAACAATGAGATGTGTATATTTAACACGTACTTTATTTCACAACATGGGGTTATTAATTCATTTTAGCCCGACATCTTGTTCATAACGATTATTTGTGTTCTGCTGCGTCCGATATGACACAATCGCAGTAGTTAATAGTATAGCGAAAACGGTAAACGAAATTAGAGTACAAAAATAGAATAAACATAAGTAAACAAGATGTCGATTGTAGCTTGTAAAGCTCAAAGTTAACGCCAGTGCATGAACAAATTGTTTTCTCTAGACAGCCAAGACAAAATTAAACTTTTGAAAATGGCCTTCAAAAAGGAAGCAAGTCCGCACAACTCAGGGTTTTTAAAATTAAAAGCGTGTTATGATGCATTCCCTATCTGGACTGCTAGTATTTTTCTTTTAATTCATATTTATTTGAAAACTAACTCAATGTTTTACACAGAAAGTCTGGTTGTGCTTCGTAAAGCGTGAATAATATCTTTTACGGTATCTGAAAATTTCCAATCTTCCTGAATAAAATTTTTAAAAGTTTTAATTTTAATTTTAGATTGAATTGGAAGTTTGGATGGTGTAGAAACTCGATAAACTGATATATATGTAATCGGTGATACAGAAAACAATTTTCCAAAATAAATTTTATTGCCACTTTACTTTTATATTGCAGATCAATTTAAAACGTTTTGCCACTTTATCTACAAATATTCGCAGCATCAAAAATATATTGTTTGGTTAACTTTTATCTCTAAAATGTTGGTGATATATTGAAAATATTAAGTATATATTGTACAAAATCCAATTCAGTCCGCAAACAGTCAAGCAAACAAACTTACAATGCCAAAATTTACATTGCTTTAATTAAAAAAAACTTTTAATTCATGGGGCAATAGCCCTGGAACAACTAGTATTGTTCTCTCCATGTTGGTTTCTGTAAAACTGGTCTGCAAAGTGTGACACTAGTTCTACTATTCAACAGCTCTTAGGGAACCTACAGTGATTTAATTCCTAAAAGTAGGAATCTCATTACATGCTTTGTCAATATAAACTACCTTTTGCATCAGGTATGAAATGAAATTAACAATTATACAGGTTGCGTCCTTATATGGTACTATTCAAGAAATATTAAGAATACACACAGACACGACGCAAACCTGGAAACGTTTCCTTCAGAAAGCGAAACTCAATGAGCAACACGTGTCGACTACCTCATGCAATATTTCTGGTTTGCCTTTACTTCAGACGTAATTTATTCATAAAAGCTTAAGACCTAAGTTTCTAACAGGCCACCCGATATCTGTTATTATAATATAGACACCATTCTACCCCTGGAAATTCTATTAATTCAAAGTATAATGGCGTTAACCTAATTATATATTGTCAATATAAACCACATATTGTATCAGGCAACAAAGGCTTTATTGTGTCCACCTATACTGGATGGGCCATGCACCCTGATATCGTCTGTGTTTATTATCAGTATCGTCTAGACGACACTTAATTATGCCTAATACTGCAGTTAAATTGTTGATTTCAGCAGTCAATCCTTGAATCAACGTTTCTAACCCATCAGAAGTTATTTGTAAATGTACTAAACATGCTTTATTTTTACTCAATAATATATAGTATTTTGCTCGCATTAACGAGCATCGATTTAATAAAACAAATTTACAAATTTTAATTAATTTATGTTCACTTCGGCTCGAAGTCTGCTTTTATCACTGGGCTAATTGCTTCATCCCTATACGGGCGCTTCTGCGAGTGATTTCTGTTGAAATAATGTCCGCCCTAGACAAGTCTCTTTGTTTGTTCTTTGTTTTAAAGGTGGCTATTGCCACAGGCTTTACATCCAGTTTATCGGCTCCGTCCTTACTTTGAACTCTTTAAATACTGTACATAATTTACCGTGGACGGGACACGAAACTGAGCACATTTGCTACGGACACCGTGACTCCATTGATTGCGCCACCTGTGCTGTACACTACACAAACTTTCGAGTTATATGGATAAATATATTTCCAGATAGACTTTCCTTCAGGCATAACCTACTTGAAATTTCTTAGAATGTGAATCTTATAATAGCCAATCACAAGCTTTAATTATACAAACGACATCCTGACGAATGCGGAAGTTATATCGATTTGAATTCTCATTACATGATTTTAACTATAAATTTTGTCAATATAACCTAAAGTAGCGAAGGAAATTCACCCAGTAGTCCTCATTCGACATTATTTGAAATATTTCACCTACTGCCAATAATATGACGAGGAAATAAAACAAACATAGGCACGTTTGCTTCGCAATCTGAAACTCGATCCACTTCGATACATGTGCCGAATATATACCACAATATAGTTTTATATACTAAGTCATGACTCAGGTTACCGTTTCCTCTAGTTGCGAACTATTTCAAATATCTTAGTACCTCAAATTCTAAAAGGCCATCCACGAACCTTCATTATAAAACAGACATCATTTCACTTAGGTAATTTATTTTGATTTGAAGTCTAACGGCAGGATTCTGATTAAAAGATTTGACAAAATATTTTAAAATGTGTGTTATATTGTAGTAGATTTTGTGGTTATTGTAAGAGGTTTTGCGGGGTAGCTATCTATTTAGTGATGCTATACCATTCCTACATATGCCTGGTAGCTGCTGTTAAGATCCGTGCGTATGATTAGTCCCCGACCTTTTTCCGACGGGCGACGTCAGAAGTCTAAGTCGAATCATCATACATTTATTGAACACACTGTTGAAAAGAAAACTAAAATTCACTGTTAATCCAAATAGACCGTGCTCTAGACGGCAACAAAATAATATATTGTCAACACAAGTTACTGTCTCGTGTAAAAGTAGTCACAATAAACACAATAAATAAATCCAGAATGTCTTGGCTGAATTGTTAATAATTTTATGTGAATGATTGAAAAAGAAAAGAAAATATAAATCCAGAATGCCTTAGCAGAGTTGTTGATACACATAAAATACATAAATCCTGGCTTTGATTGTTATGTCACATAAATCCACTGCATGTGACCGGTGTATTGCGCACGGGCGTGTTTTATTATTAAACAAAACACTATGAATTACAATTAAATTTGTAGTTCAAGAAAATTCAATTAAAACTGCTTGAAACTAACAGAGATTGTTGCTAAAATCACAGTTAAGAGAAATATTGTATAAAACAAGAATTAGAATATGTGACCCTAAGGAAAACTATATTTGTCGAAATTGAGCTTCGTTGGGTTATAACGCGGAGCCGCGCGTTTCAATCTAGCAAAAGCAACTCATCCCGTTGATTTATTACTTCCTTAGCTGGATCTTGTAATAAACATCCCAGAATTTTCCTTGGATGTGATAAAAAACTGGGCACATGTGCTACGATGCCAGAGCATCATTTCACTCCGCTGATCGTGTCACATTGAACTGTCAATTTAGAGTGATAAACAACTTTTATAAATGGTTACACCCTCGTTTAGATCAAAATTAATTGGAAAATAGTAAGACCTGAATTTCCAAATAGCCAATCCGCTCTTTCGTTTCACAATTGACACCCTTCTACTTGAGGAAGTTATATTATTTCTAAGATTAACTGCAGGATTTGAATTAAATATTGTGACAAATAAACAACACATTGTATCTGAAAGCAGAAAAAATTCTCAACGTAATCCAGTTTCATACTTATTTGGATCTCTTTAATAAATGTATAGAATTTTCCTCGGACAGGATAAGAGCCTGGGAAAATTTTCTTTGGAAAACGAGAATTAATTCCCTGTGATACTTGTAACGCATACTATACACAATTTAGCGCCATATACCGACATATGTGACCAGATAGATTTAACTTGAGGTAAACTTATTTAGCAAATATAAGGGACTCCGATTACTAGAAACCACCTCCGATCTTTCGTTATACCACAGAAGCCATGTCACTTAAAGAAGGTTATACGTATGTGAAATCAATTGGCAGGATTTTTATTATATATTTTGTCATCAAAAGCTACTTCTGCATCAGGCAGCAAAGGAAATTCTTTCTACAGACCGGTTTCTTCTATATTGGGAATTCTCAAACAACTTTTCCGAAAGTATAGCGGACCGGACATGAATTATGGCATATTTGCTACGGATTTAGATACGCTATCTACTGCGCAACACGTGCCACATACAAAATGCAATTTGATTTCAGAGATAAAGTCATGTTTCTGGTTGTCATTTCCCTTAGTTGTAAACTATTTTCAATATCATAACGCCTCAAATTCGAACAAGCCATCCGTAAAATAAGTCAATATTTTGTCAAAATACGCTGCACTTTGCGTCATCTAGCTAAAGCAACTCATCCGCGGACGCGACAAGAACTATGGTACAAATTGTACGATGTCATGTAATCTAATCACTAAGCTACATAGGCTCCACACAACAGACAATTTGATGTCACACACCTTAAATCATTGCTCTGCTTAACGGTTCCTTCATTTTTAAAATATTCGTATCATCTTTTCTCCTGAAAGTGACACAAGCCATCCTGGACAATATTGAGGAGTGGAAGGATTTTAATTAGATATATTTCGAAATAAACTATTAATAAAACGTAGAAAAAGCAACTTGGTTAGTAGTCCTGTTTCTTCTTTAGTTGGATTTCTCATTTACTGTTAAAGGGACACGAACCTTAGCAGAAACGCTATGTAGTTTGCAACTTTAGTCACTACGTCAACCATGTCACAGTCTGAATGCAATTTGGAGACAAATATCAACATATATTTCTGGTAATCTTTTCCGTCATTTATGAAATATTTGAAATCTTTTAATACCTGCAATATAATTATCCACCGCCGTTTACACGTTCTGCAACAGGCACTGGCTTTTGTGAAGATATAACTATTCGAAATTTAATTACGGAATTATAACCGTACATTTTTTCAATATAAACAACACTTTGCTTCAGATTGCAAATTTAATTCATCCAGTAGTCCTGTTTCTTCCATTTTTGCATCTATGCATCTACTATCCCGAATTTCTCCCGGAATGAATACGAACCTGGGCAAATGTGATACATAATATGACAACCTATCCACCGCACTATAAGTGCCACATAAAACACACAATTTTTAGTCATTTATCCTATCTAGGTTATTTGCTTCGATTATCCTAGGTCGTCTTAGCGCTTCATGTGTTTCACACACAAGAGAAGAACAGGTCGGATTCCGCGCAGGACGAGGTTGTATAGATAATATTTTTACGTTAAGGCAAGTTCTTGAGCAGAGAAATTTATATCACCGTCCCACAATAGCCGTCTTTCTAGACTTCAATGAGGCATTTGATTCGGTGTATCGCAATGTTTTATTCCATATTTTGTTAAAAAGCGGTGTGCCCACAAAATTTGTTAATATTTTACGAGCTCTCTACACAAATACATCTGGTCGCGTTAAGGTCTACAGCGAATTAACGCATAACTTTACAACCAGCACTAATTTTCGTCAAAATTGTCCAGTTTCCCCCTTTTTGTTTAATTTTTTAATCGATACTATTATGCTGGAGTTGAATTTCTCCCGAGCGATAATCTAGTCGATCTTGACAATGCGGACGATATCGTAATATTATTGGACAATCGGGATGCTGCCCAGGCCAACTTTGAATAGATTAAAAGACGTTGTTCCGTCTTTCGGTATGAAATCCGCACCCTCTAAATGTAAGATACTGTTACAGGATCACCAACCACTCACCCCAACGTTACGACTGCGGAATGAAGATTTAGACATAGTCGACAGGTTTACATATCTTGGGAGCTCTATCAATAACTTAGGTAATATGTCCGACGAGGTGATAATACAAATCGCGAAAGCTAAAGTAGCTTTATCGAACCTTCGTCATTTATGGAGAAACGCGAAGATTTAACTTTGCCTTAAAGCTCATGCTTACAATGTATCTGTACGCGCAATCTTACTATACGCTAGTGAAACTTGACCTCCTAGAGTTGATGATTTGAGACGCTTACAAGCATTCGATCATCGTTGTTCGAGAAATATAGTATATATTGGTTACCAACAACGAATAACTAACGTTGACATCCGTAGACGTATTTTTGGATCTGACAATAAGTGCTCGTCGTTAGAAAAACAAATAAGGCTCCATCAACTTCGTTGGCTCGATCACGTTTTGCGTATGCCCTCATTTCGATTACCCAATAGAGTTCTGTTCTCTCATCCAGCAAAAAATTAACGTAAGAAACAAGGTAGGCAGATTTTTACATGTCAGAACCAATTGAAGGCACCTTCATCCAAATTGAGTAGTATAGGACCCACTCGTCTGCCAGAATTGGGTCCTCGTGCGCATCATAGTTCTTTGTTAGAAACCCTTAGTGATATGGCATCGAATCGAGCTCAGTGACGATCTTGTTGCAGATGTCTAGTAGAATTATCTCCGTAACTTTCTTTTCTTAGTAGGGCAAAGTTAGCTGCGAGGTTTGGTTTGGTTATGACGTGATAAAGTTAAATCCGAAAGGAAGCTCTATTGCTGATGTCGCCTTGCCCGAATGCAAACTTGGCCATAATGGTGTTGTGGAGAGGTTTAGTTTGCCTCATTTCTGTGAGTTATCCTGATAAATTTACTCATAGTAACTAGGTATTCCTTCTCTGTCTGCCTCGTTCTCTCCTAAATCTCACTAATAATTTGTCTAAATTCATTTATATACTTTTTCACTCCTTATGGTTATATGGCAGTGAAACATTGGTCACTTTTGATTTTTGTATGGCTGGACATGATGATGATAATGATGATGATGAGTCATTTATCAACTTAAGTTTCAGGTTAGTTTTTTCGTCATTTGGTAACTAATTTGAATCGCCTAAGGCCAGAATTACTAGCTACCCAATAGCTGTCGTTATATAAACGGTACCATGTCTCGTGTCCATTTATATGTATTGCATCCCTAATGGCAATATTTTAATTATATATTTAGTCTGTATAATCTGTCCAGTGCATCAAGTTGCAAAGTCAAGACATCCACTGAACAGGTTTATTTCTTTTTTGGTAAGTCTTTAAAAATATTCTGGAGTATACCACTAATGTGAGAGGAACCTAGGTAAATTTGTTTTAGAGACAGAGTATCCATACAATGCGCCACGCATGCTGCATACAATGCGCAATATGTGTACTGATGTCCTTGCCTCCCGTTGTAAAATGTTTAGAATCTCTAAAGTCATTGAAATCTAAATAACCACCCCCGATCTGTCGATATATAACGCAACCAGAAGAAAGACTTCGGGAGTTTTATTGATTTCATGTATATTGGCACGAGTTTAAATATATATATTTTTTAAAAAAGACTAAACCCTCTATCTTGTTGTAATAACAAACCTTTCAGTATATCACTTTTTTCATAATTAGGACTCTTCGTTTACTTTCCAGAATTTTTCGCGGTTGGGACATGACCATGGGAAAATTTGCTTTGCTATCAAAAGTTCTATCCACTACGCCAACCTTACGGCAATCTTCAGGCAATTTGGAGGCATATACGATTTATATTTCTCGTTAGCCCTCCTGTTATGTGTAAAATATTGTGGATCTCTACGAACTGATGATTTAAATAGCCAACTGATTTCATGATTTATACTCTAATGGCAAGATAATAATTAAAGTTTTTATCAAAATAAACTATACGTTGCATCATGAAGAAATATCATTTAAACCAACGCGCATGTCTCTTTCTTAGTAGGTTCACTTGATTATTTAAACTGATTATTCTGCAAACGAGAGAAGAGCCTGTACATATATACTGTCTACTGCGTCAGACGCGTCACATATAATATGCAATAGGGAGTCATGTACAAATTTATATATATATATATATATATATATATTTATATATATATATATATATATATATATTTATAAATTCCAATAGATGGAAGTCTTATTAACCACCCGTAGTCTTTCACTAGCAGTAAATTTATTGATTTGATGTCTAATGGCAATGTTATATTTTATATTTTGTCAATATAATCACCAAGTAGTAAAGACAATAAATGCATTTGACCCGCTTCATCCTTTTTGGAAATTTTTTGTTTACTATAAATAATTTGACGCGGACGATAGACGACACTGTGCACATATGCATCAGAGACTGACACGCTTAAAACTACGCCAAACACTGTCAATACAACACGCAATTTGAAGTCATATTCTAACTTACGTTCCATGTATCCCTTTACTTCACGTGTAAATTATTTTTAATTTTTTGTACATGAAGACCTATCTGGCCAACCTGGATCTCTCGTTGTTCAGAAGACACTATGCAAATTTAGAATGTTATATTGATTTGAAGTCTAATGGTAGGATATTAATTATATATTTATTTTGTCAATAAAACTAAATGTTGCAAAACTTAGCTAAGGCAATTCATACAGTAGACCGGTTTTGCTCTAATTAAAAACAACTCAAGAGCACCAGATTCCGAAGCAGACGTGCCCAGGTTCGAGCAAGGACGAAACCGGTCTACTTGATGAATTGCCTTTTCTATACTATACAATGCTTAGACCATACTGACAATTTGTAAGTACTTAATGGGTCAGGTGTCTATATCAAGTTCGCAACCTTGATGATAGTAAACGTTATCACCTCCCGCGCAACCAATGTTCGTTTGATTAACTCAATTTATTTCCAGAATATCCAGCGGATATGACTCGAGCCGTAGTATATCTTCGGGGGTCGGTGACTTTTGACACTGCGAAACACGTTCCGTATACTACGCGCTATCTGGTTTCATGTTAAAATATAAGTACACGGACAGTCTTTCCTACAGACGTCAACTATCTGCATATTCTCAAGAAGAACTTCTAAATAGTCACCCCCGATTTACCGTTACACAACTGACACTATAACTCTTGGAGAAGTTATACAGATTTGAATCCTAGAGACAGGATTTGTATTGTATATTTATACAAAAATACTATACGTCTTATCACGTTTTAAAAGCAATACATACAATAGTTCAGTTTCTTCCTTAATGCGATCTCTTAATGTACATTAGGGAATTTGCACCGGACGAGACTTAAACCTGGAAACATTTCCTTTACTGGACAACACGCCCTGCATACTACATGAACTTTGGAATAATATACCAGCTTATATTTCTGGTTGGCCTTTTTTCAGGTTTAGCCTAGTTAGAATCTTTTAACGCCTGAAGTTCCAGCTAGCTACCCGAGATCCGTCATTATAAATCAGACACCCTGCAACTCAGGGGAATTATAACAATTTGAATACAATAGGCACGAATTTAATTATACATGATGTTAATGTAAACTATGCAGTGCATCAGATGACAAATAAAATTTATCCACTAGCCTGGTTTCTTGCTTATTGGAAAAATTTCAATTATTGCTCAGAATTTGCCTTCGACGGCAAATGTATTTTGGAGTCACGAATTCTAAATCTCTGCATTATTCTTGCTGCATTCTACACGCAATTTGGAGTCATATGCGAATATATTTTACTGGGAAGTCTTCCTTTTTTTAGTCGGAACTTATTTGTAAATTCATAAGACTTGAAGGTCTTAAAAGACACTTCCAATGTTTCGCTATATCACAGACATTATGCCACTTGGAGAAGATATATTCATTTGAAATATAATAGCGGTAATTTGGTTATATATTTTGTCAATATAGGCTACATATTGCATCAGAAAAAGTAAATTCATCAAGTAGACTAGTTTCGTCCCTTTTTTGGAACTGATCAATTACGGCCTAGATTTTTCCACAGACGGCAAAAGAAATTATGCAAAACTTCTTAAGAGCCCGAGGACTATCCGATGTACCACCTGTTCGGCATAACAAACGCAAAAGCAATTCATACAGTAATGGCTTTCTTGGCAAAATACATAAATAAAATCCCGCAATTAGTCTTCCAGTCAATACAAATACTCTGAGTGACACGATTCTGTTGTATAATGAAAGATCTGTGGTACCTAGTCAAATCTTCAAGAATTAAGGGATTCCAATTATATTCCACCCTAAGGAAAAGTTAACCATAAACATAAGTTTGTATTTTACTTCAAACTTCGTGGGATGTATATATATATATATATATATATATATATATATACTATATATATATATAACTTTGAACGTGCAAAATGGGCTACTGTTGTGGAAAGAGGAACAAACATTAAAATGCAATTGTGTATTAGGTGTTGCATACCTAGTAACACCTTACATCAAATAGAGGCATAAGATAAACCAAGGTCAGCATGAACTAAAGGTATAATCCTATGGAAAATAAATTTGTTAATATAAACAGAATAAAAATAATACGAATGGGTAATATTTAGCGATCTAAACGTCTAATGTCAAACCAATTTCATTACGCTTGCCTAGGTTGTGAAATAGCAGATACACAAAGCACTAAACATAGAAAGTAGACAGTTAGCATTTTACGATTTAAACGGCAAGTATTAGGTAAAAGTAGAATTAAAAATTATGTCTGATACAAGAAACATCCTTTTCTGAATTCACCATAAAGAATCTACAAATGAACATATTTTGAAATTTTTAAGAGGATAAAGAATAAAAATTTGAAAAGTAAAGGAAGTGTACAATATTGAAACGTGCAATATTTAAATACATTAGCACCAACTCAAGCAGGGGTTTGCCAATCAAAAATATGTAAATATGTTTATTTGAAAATACTTAAGGAGAATAAAACCAGCTGAATATATTTTATAACTTTTAACATGGGAATAATACAAGGTGTTGTATTGAAGCCTTCATTTTGTATAAATCCTATTTTATATTTCTTTTAAAAAGAGTTTTCTCGCCAAAACAATGGAACCACTGACGACCGACCTATTATGAACCTACATTTTATAAGGCAACTGAGAGACGAACTTAAACAGCATCTGCTCAAAACCAACGAACAACAAAAAATGTTGCATTATATGCAAATATGAACGCGTCTATCTCGAAAGTGTAGAAGGCTTCAATAGAAATCCATTATTGCTCCAACTTATTTAAAACCATAAAAGACATTTTCATAGTAACTCATTTTATTAGTTAGAATATTGTAAGCACAAAACTTATAAACCTGGGATAAGTATTATTTCCGAAACCGTGTAAAAAATAAGCATGAACATATATTGGATAGTTGTTTTAAACATACAATAGATAAAAATGTTCGGAAATTATTTAAATCCACACCTTCAAATTTTTGCACATTTGAAACACTGCCATTTTTTATATTGCACAAAATATTCCGACATATGTTTAGAAAAATAGATTTTATTTACGATATATGCATATGCTTGTATATATATATATATATATATGTACAAGTAAATACATGATGTGAAATTAAATAAAATCGAAAATACCGTGTTGTATAAGCTAATCATGAGACACCACTCTAATTGGCTTACATTTCTGTGGTAAAAGGTACTTCTATGAACAGTATTCAATAAAAGGAGCTGCATATATATATAATACTATTCAGCTAATCCTTGTGTAAATAGGAACTGGATTTTTTTAAGTCTTAAGCTTCATCCAACTTTTCATAAATATATTTGCTTTATGAGGATATGTATGAAAATAAATTACTCAACCAACTAAACTCCATTGATTCAGAATTTAACTAAATATGGCTATATTACATGAAAAACAAGAAGCTATACGGTACTCTTGGATACAGTGTCCATAATTCTGTCCCTATTGTGTAAATCCCCATAAATGTCGAGGACAGTCAGCGCAATTTACACAAAAGACCTATTGTTTCAAAGGCGAACTTTTTATTTCATCTTTATGATGTCATTGGCGTAAACTTTAACAATCAGAATGATGGCCTAAATTGCCTACAGTAAAATCTTTTAAGTGACAACGTTGAATTTTTTTGTTGTCTTCTATTTAAAGACATAAACTATATCGAAAAATGTAACCAAATCGAGGTTTGCTTAAAGTCCTGAGAGGAATCTTCGGTTTGCCTCATAAGGCAGGAATACGCACTAGTATTATTGATTTGCTTAACTATCCCTGACTTGATAAAAGTCACAACAGCAATATATTTTTACATAGAGAAATCATTAAAATAACTTGTTTGTTTAAACAGTGATAAAGCTTAGTGGAAAAGCAATAGTTCAACGTTAGTTGCGCTCCCATTCTTCCAAGTGGCGTAATTCTTTACCCTTAATGAGGGATTGCGGCTGGCTAGATATAACTTTATGTCGAAAATACTTTTGAGGAACATGCAAATAAAGAAATTTGTAGCCTAGGTAATAAATTGCAAGCCTCTGATACAAGTTAATATCCACGGCCCGATTTCTTTCTACAAAAATTTTGGCTACTACTATAGAATGCATTTTTACCTCATGCTACGCTTATTTAACAATGCTAAATTTAAGATAAGCATTTCCTTTAAAATATTGATTATATATATTATATATATATATATCTGATAAAATTTCTTTTGTTTTACACACGGGAAGGGTACAATATATATATATATATATATATATATATATATATATATATATATATATATATATATATACATTAATAATTATTCAGTAGGCAGAAAATCACAAACATTGTATAACTATGTACGATCTGGATTTTTAAAATTATTTTGAGCCTAACTGCACAAAAATATTAAACAAAAAGTCGATACACATGGGTTTCCAACTGAAAGACGAAACTTTTATCGATCTTATTTCATATGCCTCACATGTCTGAATGGTTTGAGTTTGCAATGACGTGTTATTAAATTTGTTTTTTATGCTAAATGTTATCTAGATTTTTTACATCTAGTCTTTTATTTAGTGTTAGCTAGTTGCTGAGCATATCGTCCGGTTCAGAAAATTGTTCACATTTTTTTATCGTACAGATTTCTTTGGTTTATATTTATCTTTCTTCTTCATTGTGCAAGTGTGTGTGATTTGCGATAAAAGAGCATCTCCTGTTTTTCGTCAAAACAGTAGTCTGTTCTTGTGCTGCGATACAACATTTTCGTACCCGTTCTTTTGTCCATCTTGATTTGTTCTTACCTCTTATATTTGTAATACTAAATGTGTTGATTTTGTTCTTCCTTAACATATGCGTTGCTTTAATTTACACGCTGCACTTAAATACAGTATTGTAATAATGAACTATATAAACTTTTAGCAAGTGTTTACGCTGTTTGGGTATACAGTGTAGCATAAATGTTTAAGAAATTTTCCGAGCAGTTATCCTAAAAAGAATTAAACGCTTCACAAGATTAAACTCCTTTCAAGTGAAATATCACATTCAAATATAAGCGAATATTATTTGAACGCTGCTAATCAACTATCTTTATTCTCCAAATCTCTTTTTGTTTAGTGTAAGAAATACAGCATATCTATTGCAAAAACTAAGAAATTGCTAATTAATAGAATCAAACCAGGTCTGCCCTAGAATTTGATCATGTAAGAAGCAGCATTATCTCCCTATATTCCCAATTACTAATCATAAAATCCCAAAAAAGCACCAAGTGTGCACAATGAATTTCTCCGCTCTCCACAAAGCGAGGTTCAACATATTTGTAAACGTATATAAAGAAATGTATACCGAACAGCCTGAACATTTGTTGAATGTTCCAAAATTTTTTCAACACACAATTTAATTTGCCTAGATGTGAATAAATGAAAAAAATATTTATATTCAGCCAGCTAGATACACTCCAAATGTGCATTTGTTATCACATGCATTACTAGCAATAAAAACATCAAAAACAATTAATGACAAAATAGCAAAAAAGAAACAGATGATCCGCTAAACCAGAGTAGACGATGAGCTCGGCAAGAGACAGCCACTTAAATTAACAAAAAACACGTACAGTTCGACAATGCAAAAACAAAATAAACAGTCAAGCCATAAAATGTGTACGATAAACGAATATCGGCACATTTATCAAAAATACAGTAGGTTTTATCCGGATAGGAAGGTAGGTGACATAAAACTAATGAGCAGATTTCATACATTTAAAAAATAAGGGACATCAACAGACACATTTAAAACCTCGGCAAAACAAATTTTAAACCATCCAAAAGTGTAACAAACTAAGAAACATCTTCAACAAACATTATTTGTTTCATTTGAAAAACCATTTTACTCAATGTGAAAATTGTGCTTCGTGCAGCTATGCTAGAGAGAAGTCATTTTTCCGAATCTTCCCAAAAATATGCGATGGATCGACGATCGTTTGATTGAGCGTACGCATGGACGCGCGTGTTAAAGGCGAATGGTTTGGAAGGTGGTTGATAGACGGACCGTGCGCAAAAACTGTTTTTCCAGACTTTATTGAATTTGTTTATATATATATATATATATATATATATATATATAATTTTTTTCGATAGAACTTTATTTAGAAAGAAAACAACTAGAATCATTACTGCATTAGTCAAAACGCAGATCAGGTAATTTCGATTAATCCAGTTTCGCAAAAATATTATTCAATATTTAGTCTGTTACATTAAATAATTGATTGATTGAATGATGTATTAGTTAAATTTTTAAAAGTTTGTTTTGTTAAATAAATAATTAACTCATACTCTAGTATTTTTTGTTTTTTTCAATAAAGAAATTATATTTTTAATGATTTAATATAGGATATTTTGTCTATTCACGGACTGATTAGACAAATTTCATTCTTCAAAATTTCTAGCTGTTATTGTAAATGAAAGAAACATGCCACACGTAAATTGCAATTTATGCGCCTTTAACTGTTCTGTTTGGATAATTGAGAGTTTATGGCGTCAAATCTTTCTTGTTTATTTTTTGCAATTAAATTTGCAAATTTATCCACGCACCAGGCTCCATTGGCTAGTGTTATCATCCATTTTAAGCATTCTTGCAATTTCAATTGACAAAATGTAGGACGAAATAGAAAACTACCAACAGATATCCGATTTGCCAATCTGTCAAGTTCCTGCATTACTTCACAGTAGGCATACGTTCCTAATAAAGGCGCAGGTACTTTGTTATTTTGTCCAGCGGTTTGACTTCGAACGGTAGAAAATTCCTGGTCATAACTAGCTGGCGCATGAACACCCTTTTTAAAATTTTCTAAGGTCTCCTTCGGGTGACTAAACTCCGTCAAACCTTTGGTGACTTCTTGTTGCGTTAGTGCATTAGTTTGTTCATTTCGATAGCTGTTTTCATTTGTACTTAATTGTTTGCAAATCCATGCCAGACAACAGCGAATGGGATGTCCCGATGTTGAGCAGTGTACATTAGAGCTATCCTAACAAGATATGGTAAGATAATATGATAGCTAAAATTCAATATTATAAGAAATAACCAAATCTAAAGAAAAATCAATTTTGACCATTAAACACGACTTAGTTTTCTCGCTACCTTCAATCCGAATTAGCGGAAAACTCTGATTTTGTGTGATATATGCAGAAAAAGCAGATCAATCTATTAAAAATACTAGTAGTAAAAGCGAAATGTTTATTAACCTTTAAATATTTTTTGTGTGAATCAGTGAATGTTAGTTGAAAAATGGAACAAAATTGGCTAATTACATTAAAAACGTAGTTCAAACATCGCTATTAAATTAGAAACAAATATTTAGTTGATATTTCGTTTATTTTTTATTTATTTGTGAAAGCGCTTATCGCAAACAATCAGTAAGATTGCATAAAATAACTAGTATTACATTATGGATTATAAGATCATGATTTGATTCGCCTCACTGGAGATATTTTAGAAATTTATCCAAAACATCCAGTATATAAAAACAAAGTTTCCATCATACATTTCTGTTTTTTGTGGCATTTTTATTCCGTAGAACTTCTGAAACAATGTGAATTTTATAATAAGAGAAAAACACCAAAAATAAATATTTGAAAAATAAATGCTGCGGTTTTTATTCATCATATTTTCAACATTTTGGTCCTTACTTATTTGAATCCTCGTCAAACGCATGATAAAAAGACAAAAAATAAGCCACATTTATAAAAATTATTGAACATAATTTGCTTTAGAATGGTGTTCACTTTGGGACTCATATTATCCGTGTGTCAAAGGGTAGTCAGGTTAAATAATAAGCAAAACGTTATAGTTGATCCAAGGAAAATTACGAAAATAAGACAAGTAGATAGCCAAAAAAGGAATTATTATATTATTACATCTTCCATAGCACAATTAATATCAGCCGAAATGAATATAAGATCAGTATGCTCGAATTTAGTTTCGTACATTTTTTTGTGTTCTATTAGTGGTTCATCATATAATAATACTTTATCTTACTCTTCTTTTAAACATGCTTCACGTTTTCGGACTTGAACATGGCCAAAGAAGATATGCGTTAATCGGCGTTTTCTTGCCTGACGGACATAATCTAACAATACGTAGATTTGCTTATATTTAATACCTAAAGCATTGTGTTCCAAGCGTAATTGATATTAAATCTAAGATCAGAATAACTATTCATGTTATAATTACATGGTTTGCATATACTCCCTGAGAATAGAAGAATGTCTTTTAAATATATGTTAGGAAATACGGTGGAATATTCGAAAGAGAATGCTTTAAAAGAAGAATAATTCAGGCGTTAATTTATGAAGCAGAGCCTTGAGAAAAAAGGTTCAAAATCAAAATATTTTCTACAAGGTAATGTAATCGATACCAGTTAAAGTGGTGGATAACTGGCTATTGATTTAATAACGAAAGATTGCTAAAAGTCAAATCTCGTAAGCATCGGAGGAGGAAAATGGCAATTTATTCATGCAATGGAGACAGTTCTGACCAACCACAGAATACAAGGAACCAGCTCTTTACCGTAAGCCATAATTATAGCATGGATGGGAGCACCTATAATATTTATGTCCTATAAAAGCGTGTTTTTATGCTTTACTTGGCATTAATTTATCATTGAGTTCGGAGTGAAAGATGACAGTTGAAAACCAGCTCATTCCAAATTTACAATGGAATAACTGTGTAAACTTTGAATCTGAAATTTGTCTGGAATCCCTGTGAATTAAGACGACATATTCTATAATTTGCTCCGCAAAACTCATCACAAAATGTTAAAACGTTGTACATCCTAATATTCTATATCTTCTACTTGGATAAAAAAGAGCTCCGGAGAGATAACACTACGCAAACAGAAAAAATGTTGTTAACTAGTTCGATTATTGAAGTAAAGCCTTTTCTAACTGCTCTATACGTTCTCATGCTTGAATTTCTGGTCTGAGTTAAATCAATAATGTCATGATGGAAAGCAATACTATACGCATATATTAAGTGCCACGAAATACTCTTTGCCAGTAATTTTTAACAATTGCAAACTGATATTGAACTTATGGAAAACCTGTTGTAAGTTTATGGGCATATTTTTACCGCCTGGTCTAAGGAAAGATTGAGATTAAGCAGCTTCCGTAGTAACACTATTACATTCGATAATGATCCATGTGCATATATTGTAGTAAGTCGCATTCGAATGAGCCAAAATGAAAAGAACATAGCTTAAAATCATCATCAGTTCTTTCTTTTTATCGTTTTTTAACATAAGGAATGTAACATTGAAAATAGCTGATGTACTACTTAAATATTTATGCAGATTTATCCACTTATATGTGACAAATAGGAGAATAACTAAACAACATCCTGATGCTGTGGCAATTCCAAAACAGAGTGAAACAGTTCAATTCTCCTACCTTATGCTAGATTAAACTAAAAAAACCATCCAGCCATTCAGGATATAATAAAGCTTGTTTTAAATGATAAAGTACATTTCATTATCTAAGTCTCTTAGCAAATTTATCATATCTAATTGGCATTAATTAGAAATAATCGTATTCATTTAGAACTCCTTCACTCGCAACGAAAACGTTTTATTCCATTGATTTGATTCAATTTTGACGTCAATGGTCACCTCATATAAATATATAACCTACATCTCATCAAACGAATCCTGTTTTTTGATTGATGTAAACAATACACTTTCTAAAATTGGCCCCCACACATTAATTGGTTTGCCAAATATTGAAAATTCACCGTTGCTTATTGTAAACCTATTCTTTATTTATTTAACATCCTTTCTGGCATAATAGCGATAAAATACCACTGTTTTAAAATATACATGCTAGATCTTACCATTGAAATATATGCGTAAAAAACATCACAAGTATTAGAAATATACAGATATATATATATATATATATATATATATATATATATATATATATATATATATATATATATATATATATATATATATATATTCATATATATATTGAAAAAATATTTTTCTACATTTATAATTCTTAATTAAGTTAGCGATTAGAGCGATTTATGGAGGGAAATTTCACCTGAGAAACAATCCTAAAATTGGCAAAAATAATAGAGGGTCTATTTACGCCTAACGAAATTCCTGAAGAAATACGAAGTGGACTTGGGCCGTAGTGCCGACTTCTACCGAAGGCATGTCATCATGAAATTATACCATGTGATCGTTTAGGCCGTGGCATATCATTCTGGCAAATTATGAATTAATTAGTTACCATGTGCTGCATGTCGTGGGCATAAATTCACGTAATTTAACTCTCCTTATTTATGAACATACAAAAAATTATGTTTGTTTCTGTATGTTGTTTCTGTACCCATATATGTAAGTTCGAAGGCGTTTGTGCACCTGTATGTGTATAAAAGTACGCCTGATTTTGTTCATTTAATCGTTCTTGTGTGTATGCGAACATACAATTCCAGCGAAAACGCATTTTCTAAATTTATAGTTAATATTCTAATTAAATAACCAAAACGGTAAGAAATAGTATTTGTCAAGCTTACTGCAATTATTGATCCGGAAAGTTCAATCAAATTTTTGTGCAATAAATTTGCCATTACATTGTTTATTTGACAAATTGTCTGGTTAGCATAATTTGAGCAGAAAATTTCGTAGTCTTTACGTAGAACTGCTTGTTTATCAGTTGAGCATCTGCACAAAAATAGCGTTTCACCGTGAAATTTGTTGTAGTATTTACCAGACTGGCGAAGTCGTTGTTTTTGCATTTCCAGGCTGCGCTGTATATTCTCTGGAATGCTGCTGAGGTGATCTTGACTAACCAGCAATCCGCGACAGTTCGGGCAGAGAAGCCACGATGGTGCTGTTCTTAATTCATTATAGACAGGCCATTCCTTTATTTTGTTTACATTGAGGTTCATTTTGCATAAAAAGGAAAAACCATAGTTTGGATTACTTCAATTGGAATACATGTCAGACTTCTGCCACCAAATTCGTTATTATGATAAACATTCTAAAAAGGTATTTAGGTGTTTGTCTGAATATCTGTCAAGTTTAAATAAATGGAGAAAAAAATAATATGTGCTTTGTTTTATAAAAAAAATTAAACATCTGCCTTTTGATATATTATACGAGTTATTCTTTAAAATAAATAATTGATTATAAAAACTCATATACTTTATACTTTATTGATAAATGATCGTAGTTAGAGCACTGCCTCGACGAGTCGTTTAATCATGCATGTTGATTCGTTGAGCATTTATAATCATCGTCGATTTAATCTAATGTCGCTATCTTTATAATTACTAACTTGTTATTGTAGATTTATAACAGTTCGTTGGTAAAAGATGACGTTTCGTAGCGTGAAGTTTAAAATATAACCGACATGTTCGCTGCCAGTTCACACGGTTTAATCATTTGCTAAATATTAACTGAATGTTATTAAAGAAATAATTTAATTGCCCGCCTTCTTTTCAGAACGAGAATATTATTCACGCGAAATATCATATTTTAATTTTATTCAAATGCAATTCTCGTAAAAGAAACGTCTGTAATCATGCATTACGATATATATTTCCACTGACCAAAAGGAATTATTAAATATATAAAATAGCATACAGAAGATAGTATGATATTATCCTTTACCTGATTATCGGGTTGCGATCCGATTTGTTTGCATCCGCTGTCTTCCTGATTTTTCTCCATAATTTTCGATATCCGGATATGGATATCTTTTTCAATGGAAAGCACATCACCTACTAAGTTGACAATCAATATGTCAAGTGGAAATATTAGTTTAAACTGCCCCATTTATACTTGTTGTTAGATCTCTTAAGCATAACTTGTTTTTTTTTAAATGCTAGGAAAGTGTATGTCAAATTGGTTTGTGTATATGTCTGCATGTGTACACTCTTCGAAATGAGATTACAGTGATTTAATCACAATTACTGACGACTCACTAGATAAGCGTACGTCATGCCTGTGTGTATGTATTCTCGTTTGTTTTTGATTGAGGAGTAATCAACTACTGCACGTGTACACTCATCCCAGTGAAATTACAGCGATTTAGCAACATCTGACTAATCACTAGATAAGCGTATGCCACGTCTGTGTGTTTGTGTGTATGTGTGTGAGCGTTTGCTTAAGACTGAGAAATAATCTGTTACATGTAATTACCGGCACGTGTAACAGAAATTCACGTGAAACTAAAATGATAACTGTCATTTCCTAAATGCACACGTCAGACCTATTTTTACACGTACTATCCTAAATGAAGTAATTACGAGTGGCATCCCGGTGAGGAGGGGGCAAGATACTGTGAATACAGTAAATAATTTAGAGTTAGCAAAATTAAATTAGAAACGGAAAAGTATTCTAATAGGGTAGATAGTTAAAATAAAATAAAAAGGGTCGTAAAAGAAATTGAAAATTGCCTGATAAAGAAAGATGCAAACATAAATGTTTGTTAAAAGGTGCTACACTAACAACAGAACGTAAGATAACAGATAAAATAAGATAACAAGTAATCAAGGATGAAATAATAAGATAATCAGAAAATAAATTAGGCGATATTGAATTACTCACCCTCCACCTCTGTAAGTTAATATCAGTCCAGTGTTCTTATTCTTTTACTTGAGCGAGTTTCTGATTCTGATTCGTGCAATCTTCGTTTTCTACCATTATTTAATGCTGTATTCCAAATAGGACCTAGTGATTTTTCTACGGCTGTTTCATTCATTATGTCATTTCTCGATTTAATTTCGATGGATTCTCTAATCAGTCTTGTCGATCTGCTACGGCCACAAATTGATATACGTCTGCACCCATCCCAATTAATTGTGTGTCCTGTCTCTACTGTATGGCGTGCAAGATCTGATCTATTAACATGGCCATACTTGCATGCGGTTTTATGTTCCCCTCTTCTTACCTTAATTGGGCGCATGGTTTCACCCACATACATCAGGTTACAGTCGTTACATGGAATTTCATATACTCCTGATGTGTCTAACGGTTCTATTTTCTCCTTTTGGTTGGGCAGTTTAATACCTAGGGTAAGGGTCTGTTTTAAAATAGTACGTATATTGTATTTTGATGCTACCATTTTGATTTTCCTACTTAGTTTAGAGTCAGGTATTACCATTACCCTCCGATCATCTTTTGTTTTATTTGACTTCACGTACTTCCAGTCATGATTAAATTTACTTATAACGCTCATTATAGTTGCTTCAATTAACTTTAGAGGATACCCATTAGCACTGAATATTTCTCGCAGTCTACCTAATTCAATCTCCCTATGTTTTTTATCTGTTAATCTTAAGCTTCTTATTATCATCGATTTTAAGATACCGATTTTCATTCTATATGGATGATTTGAATCGAAATTAAGAAGGATACCTGAGTAAGTATCCTTCCTATAAACATCCCGTTCTAGTTTTGTACCATTTCTAATTAACTTGACATCCAGAAATGGTAATTCGCCACATGATTCATTTTCAATTGTAAATTTCAGCTCGCTCACCTGATTTGCTATGTTTAAGAAATTTATCAGTTGATCCTCCCCGTGATTCCAAATAACTAATATATCATCCAAATATCGTACATACAATTTTGGATTTAGGGGTGTTATATCTAAGAGGGTTTTCTCCATGTAATGCATGAAGATATTAGCTATTGGAACTGACAGTGGTTGTCCCATTGGAACACCTCTAATCTGCTTATAAAATGCATTCCTAAATTTAAAATAAGTGGAGGACATACATACGTACATCATCTCCATGACGTGTCTCATCGTCATTTTGCTTCCTTCCAATATTACTGGATGATCAACCAGGAAACGCTGAAAATAGTCTAGTGCTTTGGGTACTGGTATATTGGTGTACATTGACACCACATCTAAACTCACCAATCTATCGTTTTCATTTAGCTCACATCTATCGACAATCTCAACCAAATGGTATGAATTCATCAAAGTATGGTCTAAGAAGTACGAATATTTCCTTATTCTATGGCATAGAAACTTAGACATTTTATATGTTGGGGAGTGTTGGACATTAACAATAATTCTCAATGGGTTGCCTGATTTATGTATCTTTACTAAACCATACACTCTGGCAGCGACTGTATCTCTTTGTATGAGAGCGTTACCATGCGCTTGATCTAATTATCCATTAGCAATCATGTTATTGATCAATAATTAATGGATCAGAAAAGAAATCAATTTTTCTAAATATTCCATTTAAGGCTGACGCTGTTTTCCGTACAACACTAAAGTAAGTTTAATTGGCATTAACATTCACCTTAAATGCAGCTAAAATATGAGTATGATTTTAAGAAACAAATTAAATACAAATATTCGCCACATATTAAAGTATGGAAAGAACTCAAATCCTTCTATGTAAACTTATTTAATTGAGAATCGTTTTGAATAAAAAAGACATCTTCACATGTGCTAAATTCCAAATTCCATGGTGACGTCCATCTCTGTGTGTTAGGTTACTTCATTCAACATTAATATTGGGAGAAGTGTTAAAGCAAAAATGACTATTTCTAAATAACAACCTAATTTGCGAAATTAGGTTGGATTGCCTTTTCTACACCATACAATTCTTAGTTTATACTGACATATGTAAGTAATTAATGGGTCAGATGCTTATATCAAGATCGCAACCTTGATTATAATAAATAAAGGATTATTCCTAATATAACCCTACTAACTTCAACAAAAATGACCGTTAAACTGAAACTTTGCATGTAAGAATAAAAATGACCCTAAACATAGCCTGACTCAATATATGTTTATTTACATATACTGGAGGAGAAAATTAAAAAAAAACGGTTATCTGATAAAATATATTTTTACTGCAGTATATGGAAGGCCACCATATAAGATTATATAATTTTATATAATTTAATTCATGCTACTTATAGTAACCAGATTAATATTACTAAATGAATTATCTGTGGTTGCGCGGGCGGTGGTAAAAGTTATTTAAATATGTTGAGATCTCGATATACACAATCATATTACAAACATATTATATATATATATATATATATATATATATATATATATATATATATATATATATATATATACTATATGATGATATTTTATATGATTTATAATTGTCCATGTTTTGTTTAAATATTTTATTTCACTGCTATGCCAGGATAGGAATACAGAATACAAGCCTTACTAGCAATTCTTTGTCCAAAATAACTTTTGTAATAGTTCATCACATTGGTCTAAGTGAATTGGATCCGTTTCGCTAATTTGTCAGTTTTCAACAAAAAAACAGTGTCATTTAGACTACCTTTAGTGGGTGCTAAATGCTTTAGTGAATTATTCATTTTTGCAGCTAGCACTTGTATTAGCTCGTAAATCAAAAATTTTTTGGCACTGTTTCATAATTGCGTAACTTAGTTTGACTTTAATCCCATACTGCGTGACCCTTGAATAAAACAAACTTTAATTGGGTTTATATATAAATGTTTCTTGATGATTGCCTGCTTCATGATGCAGCGTTTTCCGTCATATTCTGGCTGAAACTCTCACTTCAACTAAGCATTTCTCTTCCAATCAGTGCAGCCTTAAAATAAGCCATTCGCTGGTCAATGCAACATAATTGGCTTGTTAACAAGAAGCCAAACGAGTGTGACAAAGCTTTTAAAATTTTCAATCCGCTCACCAATAGCGCTCCTTAACCTGAACACCAGCGTTTTAACTATTTTTTAACATATTTAAATCTTATAATCAAATAAATGCAAAGAATTGATTTCAATTTTTATCTTACTATATAATTATCTTTTTAATGACTAGTTGATATGGTTTTCATTCAGTAAAAACAAATTATGATTAAAAGTAATTCATGAAATCAAATTCCATTATCCTTTATTGTTTTAATTGACAGTAAATATTACTTCGATAAGTACATTAAATGTGCATAATATGTCACTTGTTAAGTGATTTCACTTAAAGGAGCGTTATAACTACTAAAAATATATGATTTTACCTTTCAATTTGTTTCCAGATCACTAGCTATTGATTTTCATTTTAATTCTTTTTATTCATTACGCATATGGCTTTATCGTTTTCAGCTTTAAAGTCATTGACATAAAATAAACGTAATTGAGTTTCCATACATCACTATTTAATTTACACTTTATTTGTTATTTATTGTGTGGCTGGACACAAATCAAAATTCATATTATTTATATTTATAAAATACCATGCCTTTTAAATGGTCTCCGTTATAATTTCACATTTTTATTAATGTTCTGCTGGAAAGCCTACGGGCAACCAATCCAATCTTATAAAAAATTATCCTTTGGTGAGACAAAAATAATTTTTATGAAGAATGAGGACTTCATAATGTATGATTAAATATCTTAAACATGAGGGTGTATGTGGAGGTTAACTAATTTATTGGAAATCCACTAACTCTTCATATGAAAATAAATCAAATTTTCTTATTGGACCTTTGACGTTATCGCTGGTTTCTTTTAATCATATTGTCGACGTTTTGAATTTTCTTGGTGAATGTTTATAAGAGTTTTATCTAAGTTGTTTAGTTTCACCTACGCTTTACTGTGTGGTTCTATCTGAGTAATCTTTCCTAATAAAGTATTGAAATTTTCATTCATCTATCGTTCTTAATACACATTATTGGGAAGGATCTCATATTTGGTTCAGGTAATTGACGTGGATATTTGCTTCGAAGGTCATAACCGTGTCATTCTGTCATATGTGGATATCAACTTATTTCGGTGAGTACACTTTTTGTCATAATATATAAATTGCAAGAAATCATATTCTAATATTATTAATGGTTTATTAAATATTGAGGATACAGAGCAATTAGCACGTGGACTTAAGAAATTTAGTTTAAAAGATAGTTCCGAGGAACTTAAGTGTTCCAAATTAGATGATCATACCGCATACATGGATATTTCGGGCCTGGCCTCTCAAAGGCTCTCTTGTGGTAGTGACCAAAGGGCCTCTACAAATCTTTTTAATCTTGTGGGAAACATTTTCAATTTTTTTGTTTAACGTCAGTTTAATAATCCCTAGATTATATCATTTATTATCATAACTATTTATAATGTTGTAGAAATCACTGTTCCGAGTATCATCACTGAGATATGTTATCCAATTAAAATCTTTCTTATTTCTAACTGAAATCAAATAATGGTTCATCCGTCTGTTTTTTTTTAAACTTAATAATAAAGTCAACATTATTTGAAGAAACATCATTTTGAACATATTTTCTAATAATATTTATTACAAATGGTAACTGTAATCTAGAACATTAATTTATTACGATCGTTATGTTGCTCAATTCGATAGACGAAACAGTGTTTGGATTAATTAAATAAAATAAGTTCGAATTAGGTATGAAGAGTATTTCTGATTAGATAGAAATGATTATCTGAAATAAAAAAATAATTTCAACCAGAACTTTACCAAAATGGACCTGGTATTTTGAACCTTAATGCTAATCAACTAGAATTGGTTAGCCATGGCTATCGAAATATCACAAAATCTTTCATATTTGGTAATCATGAATTTGGAATTGGACCAAGCTGCATTGCTTGTAACACATAAATATTCGAGGCATAAATTAAGTTACGACTTTAGCGAACTCATACTGCAGGTAAGATCGTGTAACATTTTTGCTTGTCAATTGATAATTTCAGAGCCATAGCCCTTATCAATAAATATCAAATATTCAATGAGGACGAATTTGGAACAAAACTAATAAAGATCCTGTAAAAAAGATTTAAGGAGAAGTAAAATTTTGTATCGAAAAAAATTATTAATGATAGGTTATTGGATACAGTTTAACATGAGTTTCTCACATAACTAGATAAAATCGCATCAAATGTTCATGGCTTAATAAAAATTAGATCAAAATAAAATATATATTACGAAGTATTATGAATGCTTATTACTCTTCAACCCTGCGGCTGAGCGGCTCATTGTTTAGATCACCAGATTGCAGCGCAGACGTGCCCAGGTTCGAGCCCTGTCCGCAGTAAATTCTGCCCTCTCCACACTATACTATGCTTTTTTGTACTGAAAAATGTATGTATATAATTGTTCAGGTGTTTATATCAAGATCAATACCTTGATTAAAAGTAAATTTTAAGTCTACTTGAAAAGCTGAAGTATTACTGTCTTATAAAATGTGCATCTATAATGTAGGCGAGACTATGTTTTATATTTAAAATATATGTATAGAAGCGATGTTGTGTCTATACATATAACTTAGCACAATTGTATGTATAACTTGGAACAACTATTCTTGTTCCTGAAAATCAGGGCTCAACTATAGTATACATTGATATATTCAAACCAGAATTTCAAAAATTAATAAATAAATATATTGACAAACAAATTCTCATTTAGACTCCAGGTTAGTTTGTAATGATGATTCTGGTGTTCGGTGACTATAACAAACATCGATCAAAATATTATTTAAAAGCCAGTAAAAATTATTTCTGTTAGCGTTGGAACACTATTTTCATGCAAAAGGAATGGCTAAATAATTATTGACAAACGTTTAGTTAATGTTAAAATTATTTGATTTAAGCATTTTAAAAAGATGAGGAACATAATTTTGACATTTAAAATACTTTTAAAACTGCATGACTTATTAATAAATAATAAGAAAATGCTAATTATATTTAACATTTTTTGGAGAACATATCTGTCGTAAGGGAACATATTATACATTAGTCATACTTTTCTGATTACAAAATAAGTGGTGAAATGACCATTCATTCGAGTTGCCTGCATAGGTTTACGTAAGCGTTGGACACTCAACAATTCGTGACCTAATGTTTTTGATAATAATAGCACCGTCAGTTCCTGACATGTGTATTTTTAATTTTTATCTAAAACTCCTAAACAAAACGTGACAATTTACCACAACTTGTCATTTGGATTGATTTGACCAGTTGCCTTTTGATAAAATCGTTTAATTTGTGGAATTTTCTCCTGTTTTGAAAAGCACACCTAACGGTTTATGTACACTTTTAGAAAAGATGCTAATTTCACGGTCAGCACAACATTACCGGCTGTCTTTTCGGAACGACTCTCATTATATTCCAAAAACAAACAAAATCACCAAAAAATTAATGAAATTTTTTAAAATGAAATAGCTGCTCAAATATCTGCTTGAGACAAAATGATGAAATTGACGCGAATTTGACGAAAATCGCGACGAATACACGTGTCTGTGCCTAGAGTTAACTTAGAGTCGACGTGGATTTCTTATAATAGTTACCTCTTTACATGCCAGACATGAGCATTCGAAAACGTATTCTCTGCGTAGAAACAGATTTCGCTCTGGAATTGTGTGTCGTACATCACAATAGCGACCGCACAATACTTCACCTGCTTCAATCTGCCGAATCGAGTAGAGCGCGGTGACGCCCGGCGCCAAAGTTACTCGTGTCAAATTGGGATCACAAGAATGGTTTATTAACGACAGAGTATTGAACTGACAGCTGGCCACCTCGACACGTTGGAGACTGTCTAAAACAATGCGAGACTGATTAGGTGATGGGCGCGATCCGATGGCACCAGTTTTTTTGTGCAATTAAGTTACAATAAAATCACAAATACCAGGTAATATACATTTACTGAAACTTCTAAAATATAAACTTAAAGATAAACAGACTTTTTCTATTTTACTAAAACACATAAAAATACACTAGGCTGTTTAGAGAAATTAATAAAATTTTTATGACATCTATTACGCGATTAACCGAAGTATGCAAAGTTGTCACAATTTAATGTTCACACGTATGTATGCCTGTATACACGTAGAAATAAGTACAATTTCCCTGTTGATACTGTTTCAAATTTGATTTGTTTCATTTCTACAATCTTTATAAATAATCGCTATTTTCCTATTTTTCATGTAGATACAAAGTGTTTGTTAGTCGAGAACAATCAAATGGTTAACTAACATGTGATTAAAGTGTTTAAAGCAAGTGCAACTGTAAAGATTTTATGATTAACGTGTTTCAGGCTACGATATAGATGCACCGAATATCTCAATTCTGGTCAATGACACTATTAAAAACGAGCATGCCCGACGCATAGGACAAAAAAGTTGCTAAAATCCTAGTCTTAAATTATCTCTTTGAAAATATTTAATCTAAAAACATGTAAAATTGTATAATTTAACAAGCATAACGCAATTTATCTGGGAGTTATTTTAAACTGCTTAAGACCTACATCAGACCCAAAATCGTTTATTAAAAAATATGTGTTTATATAGATATTCTTTTTGTATGTTCTCGTGATTAAAAATGAAAGTATCTTTCCCTTTTTCAAAGATAAGAAGAACTTTTCTCAGATCACGGTACTGTTTTTGTTTCATTTTCACCTTAAGTGTGTATAAATGCAAATATATTGAAAGGCAATGCAAGCAGAAATTTTCTTCAGAGACAGTGTGATATAACGGAACAAATTATCATTTACGCGCACCAACTCCTGTTCGGGCTCAATGCTTGAACTTGATATTTTCTGCTAGCATAAATCATGCTGCAGTTTTTTAATCTACAGTGCTTCACTTGTAGCAAACTAATTTCTCCTACTGAATTTAGCAATTATTACGTCAGGAACATAAATATGCGAGATTTCGACGAAGTGTTGCGGAACTGTAAACGTGTATGCCCATTAGATTTCAATCTAGAGTTTAGGTTGCAATGTACATTTATTATAAACAGGAGCAGTTTGATCGATCGAGCTGCGTAAGTTAAGTTTTCCTTTATTTGCTGGTAAAGGCAATTGCGCTACTCTAAATAGCACTCGTAATTTAGTCGAATTAAATGTCCGTATTAAGGATATTTTAACGTACTTCCGTGCTGTGCGGGAAACAGCGTCCCAATTAAACTTGCAATTTAGGCAAATTAGTTTCTAGTCTGGTCCGAATACCGTCTGTTTGTTTTGATTTCCCCTTTTATCAATTGTCTCAAACAACTTTCTATGATAGTCCTTTTGTACATTCGTTGCTATTTGAGTCTGGATTAACCAATCTCTCAATTCTTGGTAAACAACCATGAACTGTGATTATTCGTATTGAAACGATATGAAACCGTTTAAATACAAATACATTGGAGATCAGGTTGGTTTATGATAAATTGTTCTATTAAGTTCACTATTAAACTCTTTAGCACACAAAATTATTGCAGCTAACTTAAGAGTATTATTTAAAGTAACACATTTTCCTTTTCCAGAAATTGAAGAAAACCAGCGTGTAATGTCGACCTCAAATATTATGTATCGATATACATTACTATTTTATCGATCAACTTACATTGGCTGTTCGACCAGACAGTCGATCTAATTTTGAATACAAATCTGAAGTTATACAACATTTGAGGGAATTTTCAAACGTGGTTCGCAATTCTTGGTCAAGAAGATAACTTTTAAAAATTCACCAATTGTGCCGTTGGTGATAAAAATTAGTTAAATAAAGTTTTTGATCTTGATATAAATAAATAATATATAGATTTGATAGAACAATTTATATTTTGTATAATTTAGAAAAAAAGGCAATTAATCCAGTAGACCGATTTCGTCCTTACTGGGAACTTATCAGGTACTGCCAAGAAACTGCCACGAATAAGGCTCGAAACTGACACAATTCCTTCAGAGTCTGTGATTTTATTCACTGCGCCATCAAATCACACACCACACACAATTTTTAGCTGTATACTAACTTACGTTCTTGGTTAGCTATTCCTTCGGTACCTTTTTATACATAAAGTGCCAACTGGCCAATCCCAATCTGTCATTATTGAACAGACACCATGCTACCTGGTGAAGTGTTATTGAATTGCAGATTTCTTCTTTTAAACAATTAATGATTGCGCGGTTTATGATAATAATTGTTTAAATTGTTGTCGCGATCTTGAAATGAAAACCAATCCACTTTTAAGTGTAAACTGAGCATTATTTAATGTATCAATCTAGATACTATTCTAGCACTATCCAGAATTTGCAGAAAACAGTGCTGGAACAACGAGCACGGTTACTTAATTGTCTTTTACTCTATGTAGCGCGTTACCCCGTCGCACTTTACACACCATGTTCAGGGTAACCTAAATAAAAGGTGAACCGTAAACATTCGTATAGTACTGAAATATTTCTACAGTCTGCGGCAGGATGGCTCAGTGAACAGAATCAGACACAAATGTGAACGTGCCTAGGTTCTAGCACCCTCCGCGGCAAACTATAGACAGCATTTGAAGAGTTCCATGTAAGCACTAAACTAATCTACTGTATGAATAGCCCTTGCTTCTTTATATAAGTCTTAAATTACACTGACAAATTTATCTATAAGGAATGGGTGTTTACAGAAATAAGTTAGGCACAAAGAAAGCTCAATGGATAAACAAATTGCAGCTTAATTTGTGCAAGCACAAAAAGCAAATTCTTGTCAATTTTATAATATTGGTGCGTAGCAAGACGTCACAACTATATATGGTTCGTTTAAGTTTCACTCAAACCAGAAATTGAACACTGTTGTATGTATTCGTTTGAGTTCACGATTAACCACATAAAACTAATTAAAAATGGATTAGGCGACGCTTTTAATCTATTCCCATTTATCTGAGAAATCCTAACTCAATTAAAACAATTGTTAACTATTGGAGCAAAAAAAGATTTCTAAACTATTGTAGTGTTGTAAATTTGTTTCATTTTCGTATTTTCAATCACTCTTTCAACTTATTACTTCAATCGAATATATTATTTTCCTAATATAAACAATACAAATTTGCACATAATTTGGTTATTCAGATTTACATTCTCGGCAATGAGATATACATAATCTTGTTAACTTTGTAACTAAATGTGTCATTTAATTGGTACTAATTAAAATCAGTTTATCTAATCGGTCCGTCATTGCGGTCACCTCAATGTCCTACAAGGATTATCTTAATTTAATCTCCCATTTATGCAATATTTTCAAAGGAACAGCCAGTTTGATTTCTGACTTTGCTTATTTCACATAAGAATTTTATATTTATTTATCTACATCATCATCATCGGATACTGTGTCATCGTCACAAAACTTCATAATTGAAAACAAGCTACGCATAACATCAATTCTAGTCTAAATAACATTGTTAAAATTTTGGAATTTGCGGTTGAATTGAAAATGCACAAACGGCCAACTTTTACTGATAAACTAATGAAGACAAATGTAATGAAACTCATAAGCTATACATACAAAAAGCCCTCATACTCAAAAACAACCCTAAACAAAATATAAAACTGAAAAAACTCCTCGAAATTGGACATTATTAGTATTAATTTTTTCGAAGTTATTTACTAGCAGATTGATATCATATTTACAACGAGCCCACACAATGAAGAAATGTTTTTATGCGAAGTTTATCCAGAGCACTTCACTACAATCAAATGAAAATTTAATCAAGTCAACATTAAACATTTTTTAATTAATACCACTATTTAAATATCAGGAGATCGTCAAATCGTTCTGGCTCTACCTCTTGTTAATAAGCAAATTATATTTCTGAAATAAAATATATATGTAAAATATAATGCTAAAATATAATTACAAATATATACCAAATTCGGATTGATTCACATGATATAAAATCACGCGCCATGTATCGCATACACGGCGTTATTTCTCTCACGATTTCTGGTTGCGTACCTCTTCCGTAGTGGTTTTTGTTATTTAGCAGAAAGCTATCGTTGCCTATACGCTTTACTTGCGGTGCGTTGGCTTATCAAGTCTCACTCTACGGGACTTGGTGATCCGGCATTAATTTTGATATGAACAGCCGGCATATCCGCAAATACCGCATTAAAAACGATTTTTGTTTGCCAGGCAGCCTACCAAATAAAGTTATCTCAATCCAAAACATTTAAAGACCAACACTAAAAGCTCTATACACTTCACAACAGCCATTTATTTTACAGTACAAAAACATTCACAAAATTTCACCGATAAATTTGATATGGTCACTATTTAAAGCCTCCCAAATTATTGCAAACTTCTCTGATGTGTTGATTGTTAACTAAGCCAGACAGTAAAACTTCTTTTCGATATTTTGTAACTCTCACCAAATGAGCCAACGCGTATATGATTAAACATTATATATATATATATATATATATATATATATATATATATTCCGTGATAGTATGTAAATTGACCACTTTTTCAATATGGTAAAGGAGAACCGTAATCCATGGAATAACATTTATTAATAAATATTATTTTTATTAGTATCTAAACCCATTATTCGGGACTCGTTAGTGATATTTTTCTGATCCAATCATAACTGTATATTTGTCGTAATTAATCTCATCTTGCCTAAGTATTTTTTTATGACGCAATGTAGACTACTTCTTTTTCGTAAAGCCATATAACTTGTCGTCGTCTTCATTTTAAAATGTCCGCAATTGCCGGTTATGTAGTATTTAATACACTTTTGTTACTTTTAAAGGTTTTTTGTGATGTTTCTGTTCCAGTCCAATTTGACTTCCTTTTGAACTATTTATGGAAAGATTGATATTATTAATTGCGATAGCTTTAAAAGCCAGAAGCGTTATATATATATATATATATATATATATATATATATATATATATATATATATTCATTGCACCCTTCCAATGTGCAAAAACAAGAATAAATTTTATCAGATACATTTCTTTCTCATTATGTCCTCAAGTATTTACTAATGAAGATAACTTTATATATAAATGGGAAAGCAAAAAACGATAGAAATATGTAAAAATAAAGAGAGGGCGAAAAAACGGAAACCAATCAATTGCCCGCATCACATCCAGTTCAAGCTCAATGCCTGAACATGCTTCTTCTGCTTGAATAAATCCGACTGCAATTTGTTTATGCCTAAGGCTTCGTATTTGGCTAGCTCCCTTTTGTTATTGAAATTAGTAATTATGTTGAATGCTACGTCTGGAGAACATACGTGCGATGTTTCGACGATGTGTTGCGCAATAGCAGACGTGTATTCATCATTTGATTCAAAACAGGCGTTCAAGTTGCAATGTTCTCTCATTCAAGTAATTAACCGTCTGGTCGATGGGTCTACGTAAGTTGATCGACGACTTGCGGATGTATATTGGAAAATAATTTTCGATATCGACATTAACGGCTGTTTCTCTTTAATTGCCGGTAAAGACAAGTGTGTTTCCCTAAATAACGCTCGTAGTTTAGCTGCATTAAATGTGCGTGCTAATATATATATATATATATATATATATATATAGTATTTCAGTCATTTTTACTAATTTGTAAATTTAATTGAAAAATAAATCGTTTATTCAGTCTTATATATTTTTTAAACTTGTATATATAACAAAGATTAAAAAAAGACATTTTCTTTTTGCCATAACTCAGAAAATATCCTTATTAACTGTGTTGTGTGTAGCATGCAGTATAACAAATTTGTAGTTCTATAAACCAATTATTTCTTAATTCAAATTAAAAATTCTTATCAATGGCTGAATTAAAAAATATTTTTTACTCGTAAAACCTGAAACCATTCGAAACTTGACTAGATATATAGATTAGATACTCCTCTCTATCAACGACGCATTATAATCAGCTTGAGTTTAATTGTCTAACTGGATATTATGTCTCAGTCCGTATACCGTGAACCGCTTAATTAACGATATTAACAGACCATGTTATATTAAAGCAACGGCGTTTTTGTCATCGCAGTCTGAAATTTGTCATGTGCTAAATTAATACGAAAATATCATGATTATTGGAGAGCAATCATTACAATCCCTTTCTCGTCTGTTTTCAACATTTTCACCTCCGATAACCTGAACATTTCTCTATCTTTTCCACTAGCAGAACAAGTCATCCACCGTCATATACATAAACTAGTAGTTCATTACCGAAATAATGTTTTGGTGGGCTTTGGGAAATTTCAACATTAGTCTATCTACTGTTAAAAAATAACACATTAATTCAACCACCGAGATCGGGCGGTAAGCATACACGAACAAATGCACGCATAGATGCAAAGACAAAGCTCAGCCAGCGTTTCCAACAAACAGAACCACTGGCGTCAAGCCAACAGACAGGCAGTATCAGCGCACGAGACAGGTCAAGTATATGTATAGCAAGTACTGGGCGGTAACATAGCCGAACGGCAGAGGGCGGGAACATCCTGGACCAAGCACAGGCACTCACTCCCAAAAGGAAGTGATACAAGCATTTATAGGCGCTCATGATATTGATTATAAAAAAGTTAATGCGAAGGCGGCACACAGCTCTCGGACAACTGTCTTGAATCAATTGTACGCAATCAAGCCAAACCTACGAGGTAAGTCAATTGTCTTATGAAACCGCTGCACAGGTAACCACAATAGGAAATATCCGAGTATGCCTACTGGTAGGCAGCTTAATAGGCCTGTCTTGTTTTCCAGTCTCCAGCAACGGACTGCTACAAAGCGCTTGATTTCATAAACTGTTAGTAATGCGACTGTTAGATTTATAACAAATCAATTCTGAGGGCAAACTTTAAATCGGAATTCTAAGCGAAAGAATTCCGAGTTCGCTTCATACCAAAAGAATAAAGTCACCCCGATTTATTCATCCCAAGTTTCAGAATTTTCCAATGGCTACGCCACGTTTCGACAAGGTTCAAATACAAATATTTTACACTACTCAATTTAAAGTGTTCAATTTTTTATCTAAGTGTGATCAAATGATGTATTCAATGGCAGCTGGCATTATCTCCTGCAGGATTTCTGAAAAGATAATTTATTAATGTCATTATCCATGCATGAATAGTACTTTATTGCGTTCAAAAATAAATTGTTGCAAATACACTCAAGGGTGTGAACATTAACATGCTTTATGGGGGGATATTTACATCAAACCTCCGCCTAGCTTTTTTTCTTTTAATAAATTGATAGGGAAAACAAGTTTTATTTGAAAGTTGGTTAAGCATCCTTGTGCATTAATGTTAACAGGGCTGATACATTTCTCTCAATTCCCCTGGAAATGCATTGTAATGCATGCAGATATATCTGTAGTACTGCGTCACATCTTTAACCTGGAGAATACTTAAGTCTGTCTAGCCAAGTCTCTCGAATTCTGCCCCGAGTTATAACAAAAATATGAAGCTTCTTGTTTTTGATCCCAATTTTATTTTATATAAACTCAGACGCTGAAACAAATCGCGTGATCAGACATCGTTGAAACACCGCGGCTGCATGATAAGAACAGTCTTAGATTTCTGTGTATAGCCGCGTATCCTCTTCATTGTTCCTAATAATTACGCAGCAATAAAAAATATGCAAATGTTCCTGTCGCAACTAGCAAAATCTCTTCAGTCCAGAGAACATCAGAAACTGTCGAAGACGGTGATAAAAGATCTATTCAGGATCTACAAATTATACCTTTGTATAATTAAATGAACATTGGGTGCATGGGCTGTGATAACAATTTTTATAAAAAAGTATGCGATCTTGGTATAAACTACTGACCCATTAAATCCAAATATTTCTCATTATGAACTAAGTATTGTGTAGTGTAGGAAAGGAAATTCATGCAGTTGACCGGTTTCATCCTTATTGGGAACTCATTCCAATAACATTAATGATTATGCTAGGTAGCCTCTCTTTGAGTGGTACAATTATTGATCAGTTTTCTTATTAGAGAGTATAGGTGGTTTTTTGTTAAACCTGTACTTTTTGTCAAAATCTGGTGTATTTCTAAATATATGTCATTAATTCGTGAAATGTATGTAAATTTCGGTACTATGTGTTTAATTATACAGCTTCAGCATAGTAAGTCTAATTGTTTTACTCGCTGTCTCTTTTACGTCGTCAGTAAAACGTTCCAATCTCACAACTGCTCGTAGTTTTATATCTCATAAATCTCTGATCGCCGTTGAGTAGTTCTATTTGCATCTTTGTTTAATAATGGAAATAGATCTGATGTGATCGATACAAGATTATCAAAATCTTATTTTTTTCAGGTACGTTTATTGAAAAATATTTTGAGATCATAATTGAATTTCTATGTCAGTTTATAACTGCACGCCTTACCTTTTCCTCAATAGAAAGCCATTCGAGTTTGCAAACAGTCGCTATCGTCAGTTGGTTTGTAATCATCATCTGCTTAAGCCTATAAAAGACTGAATGCTGCAGTCGCAATTTATCTTTAAATGTGTCACGAGTTTATATCAGGTTGAATTAAGCACATTAGTTGAAAATAACCACTCAACGTAGAATGTCAAATGATTTTGTATTGCGTTGGCATTCGCCTGGCACTAACGTGTCACCCTTCCCGAAGTGACTGTACACACGCTCCACTCATCTTTCTAGAATTACTCGCATTTTCAATGATAGGCAATGCCGAAACAATTCGTCCGACTAGCCTATCATGTACTAAGTTGCTATTAAAAGAAAGATTACTTTTGTGCGACGAACTAAGACACTTAGTGAACAGGCCAAAAAGCTTTAGAACTAACACACTTAACCACACTTGTAAAGTAAGATGTAAAAGGTTAGTTTTCGCTAACGGAATTGAGCCATTCTGCGTGGTTATTCGGCATATTAACATAGAAAAAGCAGCGGTCGAGTTGGCTCATGCCAGTTTACTGAAATTAATTTCATCCTGTCACTTGTAATTTCAGTGTTATCCAATGTATTTTCCTTTGCATACAGATCTTAAAATTTATATTTAAATCTAGATGTAAACAGCAATCTCATTATATTTTTTTCATTATAAACTAAGCATTATTTAAGATAGAAAAGGCAATTCATCCAGTAAACCGGTTTCGTCCTTTTTGGGAACCCATCATTTACTGTCCAGAATTTGCCGCGAACAGTGCACGCACTTTGGTATGTCTGCTTCGGAATATTTTTCTCTAACCACTGAGTCACTTCCGCAGGCTACATACAATTTTCAATTATATACTAACTAATGATCTTTGATTAGTCTTTCCTTTAGGTGGAACCTATATAGCATCTATTTTTACCTCAAACTCCAAATAGCCACCTCGTAAAGCAATTGTTTAACTGGTTTCAACATTCTGTCCATCAGTAATTTGTCTTTTTACTCTTTTGGAGAATAAAAAGAAAACGCTCATGCCATTTGATAAAACTTAAATACGTATTTTGAATCAATATGCTAGATCATTTAAGACAATATTAAGTAATTTTATTTTGAACAGTCGAATTTCAGGTCGATGTCAGAGCAATTATGTATACGGACCATTTCCGCTGCTTAGAGATTAGAGTACCCTGCGTCTATTCGTCTTCGGTATCCGTAATAACACAGCCACAGAAGACTCCCACGTGGCGTGTGGTGATAAGCAACTTCGATAAGTTCACGAAGCCGCAAAGAACTAACGGAGCTTTATGATAAGCATTAAAACTGTTTCGTCGGTCTAAGGCTTTATAAGCTGTGTGATTGCATACAAATTTAACATTATAATGGTTAAATGAATCAATATATGAAAAAATCGGTCGTGTTTATCACCTGCTGATCCATTCGATAGGTATTCTCAAATGTTGGCGTAAAGGTGCATGGCAGACTTTGCAGGTGGTAAAGAATTAAAGCTGCCGCTAGACTAGACGGTAATTGTTGCTTATTTTGAGATTTCGTCGCAACCATTTCGGACCAGCTGCAATTGACGTCAATATTCCAATCAATTGGATAGCCGCCAGCCTGTTACATAAAATAATCAGAATGAAATATTATATAATTAAAAAATAATTGGTTACGCGTGCGATGATAGAAATAATTAAAATCAATCTATTGAGCATGATATTAACACCTATTATATCACATACATATTTGTCTGTAGACACAAAGTATTATGGAATGAAAAACAGGCAATTCAGCAAGTTGACCAAATTCTTTCACATTGGGAGCTCTTCAACTACGGTCAAGAATTTTGCCGCATTCCGGTTGAATTACCCATTCGAAGGAAAATTCTGGACAGTGCTTGAAGAGCTCCCATTTAGGACGAACCCGGTCTAGCGGATGAATAGCCTTCTCAACATTATACAGTGCTTAGATTATACTGACAAACGTATGTATGATGTGATTGGTCATGGCATCAAGATCGCAACCTTCATATAATTAAATATATCAAAATGAAGTTACCTTTGCCAAAAACAAAAAGGAGGCAATTAATAAAAGAATTCAGGACGAAACATGGCAAGGAAACCTAAATTATGACTTGAAATGGTTAACTACACTCAAATAGAATTTTAAACTCCTAAATGTGCAATTTCTTATAAAACTTTATTTATTTAATTATTTTTTATGTGATAAAATCCATATGAGTGAAATAACTGCTGTGTACAATGCAGTAAATAAAATTTAATATATTTTAGGTTGAAAATATTTTAAACACCGAAAATGAGGTAAGACAGTAGAAGCAGAAAGGGTACAATGAAAAACAATAAAAATATCTTTAGTGAGTCGTCGTTGTCTTTAAGTGCAAATAACCCTTGCCAATCGTAAAATTAAAAAATAGCAAACAATGTTGTAACTCTATATATTTGAATTCGGAACTCATTTTTGAGCAGATAAATTAAATTTAACCAATTTTAATTGGGTTTAACGTTAGCTGTATAAATTTTATTTTCGTGGTTAGGTAAGAAATTGTGCAGCTGTAATTTCCAGTCAAGCACATTTTATGCGTAACTATTTAGGGTGAACGCCACTCAGCTTATTTTTCATACCTTAGAATAATGTGCGATTCCATCCATGTTAGTCAGTGTTCTGTTGTGCTCTGATGTTAAACATGGAAGATCCGAACGAGCCATTATGTGCGATGGACGGATGATTTGCTTCTTTCTGTGATTATGTTAAGAAAACTGCTATGGTTTCTGCTTCAGGTTGACAAAATTTATTTTAAAATGAGCCACTTTGAACTATAAAGAGCTGGATTAATTATTTTTAGCTATTGCTTAAAAGATACAAAATTGAACAACGAAGCATGAAGATAGTTCACAACTCGTATTTCATGAAGATATGTCCTTTTTAGCCTAAGCTCACACGAGAAGCTTCAATTTCAGTTTAACATTTGGTAAATTTTAAAATAAAACTTTAATTTAATAGAAAAAAATGTCTTACAGACAAGCAGTGCGTAAGAAATACCGCAGCCACTGTTCTTTGCCAAAGATCTTCAGTTGTTCTCCCTTCGGAGTTGGAAACGAGCCAGCATGAAATAGCATAATCATTTTCGTCGTAGACCTTAACAGGAGGCTGTTTTGCGCGATAACCTGTCAATGCCTCAGGTACGAAATAACGTCCAGTTAGCGGACATTTTCGCTAAACAGAAGACAAAGTTTAAACCTTTCTCGTTGTTTTAATGAAGTCTAATAATTATATGATATGAAAATGATTTTTGATGCTGTATGGCTTGTAAAATTAAACGTGATTGATTTTTATTTCTTGAGTTCTAAAACGTGGTTTAAGGGATTTATTTCTTCATCCGCACAAAATATCATTGATAAATTTTATAACTTGTATTCGTGTAAGAGAACCTTATCAGATTTCAGGTCCGCGATTGAGAAAACGGCATATCCAATGAAGTAAAAGGTGTGCAAGACTACGAGAGTTGCGATATTCATATTTTGTTGTTACAAAATTTGGATGCACAGCAGATTTATCCTTGTTAATCAGTTTTCTATTTTTATCTGATAGTGACCATGGAATTAGTATGTTTGACTGACAGCAGTTATTCTAAGTTGTACATCTGGTTGCCAAAATAGGTTAGGATGTTTTTCCCGTGTTCACAAACTTCATCTCATGAAATTATTGTACTAAAGCATCACGCTTTCAATTTTATCAACTTCTGTATCATTTTCAAACCAGATATTGCAGACTCAACGTTTAAAATAAAGTTCAATTTTTGCAAAACATTCATGTTTCAAAGAGAGTAGGAATAAAATTGGTTGAATAATTCTTCGCGTGATAGTTTGTAAAATTGTTGATAAAGAAGTCTCCTTATCAGGTAAAAATATTTACGTTAAATCGTTAGAATTCTGCAAACAGGTATTGTGGGCTTCAGATAAACACCAATCTCATTTTATGTATCACGTCGCACAGCAAAGATAAAATAACGTTAGGTAAACATAGTATCGGCAGTTTTGCAAGGTTGCACGATTAGAAAAAATCAATATGACCAGTTCTTTCCTCACACTTACAAACACGATCTTAAAAATTGGCATCCCAACACAAACAATCAATGATATCTTGAAATTTCACAAAGTTTGGCCTAAAATTCTACAACATACGGCATTTGGAATTTTTCATTAGCCTACTGAAATTCAAGATAGGTATCCCTTATTGTGATTTATGATAAGTGTAGTTTTGCTGTTTTTCGACGAATGCTTGGTATTTACTTCAATATCTCAGATATTATTTAAAGAAATGTTACCACCACACGCGCAATCAATGATTGTTAAAGTGTGCAAATTATGTGCATGTGGCGAAAGCTGCAGAAAGTTAACTTGCGTCACAGAATAGAAATTGTGCAGCCGGCATTTGCAGTCAAATACAATATATGCAAGACTAATAGATTTGAGAGCTTTAGATAGATATGCAATGCGGTTTGATCCTCGCTCGTCAGCTTGCAGTCGTTTTCTCTTAATGATAATGGAAGATTAAAATGCGTAAGTACGTGTGACTGACGGTTGTTTTGCTACGTTGTTCGACAAATTATTTAATACAATGGGATTGGATTTTACTTCAAGCTCGCAAACTTGATTTAAAGAATTGTAACCACTACCCGCACAATCAAGGAATATTTAATTTATTTTGATTTTTGTTTCTGCTTGCTTACACCATAGTTTAAACGTGTTTCTATTTAATTTATTTAGATCAAGTTTTCGAGTTCGAGATTGACAATAGTTCATCTTCATTTACGTAGTCGCACAGTATACATAAACTATTGTCAGATTGCAAAACGACAGATAATGAAAAATTCGACATGTTAATTTTATGTATTGAACGGAACAATTGTAGCTCCCACTTTCTAAAATAAAATGTCAGCTGCACAATTTGTGTTATCATGATCGTTGCTCGTTTGCAGATTTCAAAGTATAAATCTTACAATATTAATCGTTCAATCATTAAATTGCATGGATAGCAGTTGTTTAATTTTATACCTCTAATGAATTTGTCACAAACGCATAGATTTGTGAAGTCGATATTCTGTTAAATTGCATATAAGTAGAAAGCGGTTTGGTCCTTGGTCAACAGATGGTGCCCGTTGCTCACATAATGCATGCCACAATGTAAAATATTTTATTACGTGTAACTGACAGATTTATCTCTTCGTCTATGGACATGTTTGATGTAAAATTAATGTATACCTCTGGTCCAAAACCAAGACTTGAATGAGTATTGACATCTTAAATGTTTCTTGAAGGAACTTCTATATTGCGAACCTGGATTAATTGAAATTACCTGATCTGCGTTTTGACTAACGCAACTTTCATTGTTCCAGTAATTTTCTTTTTGTTTTGTGAAATGCAACTGATGAAGGCCTACGTTAAGATAGGCCGAAAAATTTTACAAAAAGAAAATTACTGGAACAATGAAAGCTGCGTTAGTCAAAACGCAGATCAGGTAAAAGTATTGACATCATTTGCCCAGTAAATGATTTCCTCAATCATTTGCATGCCTGACACCTGCGAGTGATAAAGAGTTTCTGATCGTGTTGCCAAACATTGCATTTATTGTAACCATATAGAGGGCTCAAAAAATAAGAAGACGCCAATCGGCTTTGCATTTTTCTGTGGTTTTACCTCCATCGTGCATTCATTCAAACAATTCAGTAATATGGGCAATACAATTTTACAATAATTGATTGCGTGGGTGGTGGTAACAATTCTTTAAATCAAGTTTGCGAGCTTCAAGTAAACACCCATCCCATTATATTTAACCAGTCGTCGAACAACATAACAAAACTACTGCCAGCCGCAACGCACTGACGCGTTTCGACCTTCCTTGATCATCATCAGAGTACGACGGCAAACTGACTATCGAGGATCAAACCGCATTGAATATATATAGAAATCAAATTTAGATATGCGGCTCTCACCTCTAGCAGTCTCGCATACATTGATCTTGACTGGAAATGTCGGCTGAATATGTTACCTTATTGTGCATAACTGTATTGCTCCATTACAAGAACGATATAGTAGCAGACTAACTAATCATCATTTGTAGTTTTTCGCAATTTTAAATTTTTACATTAAATTTAGTGTTGGTAACAATCGAGTTCAATGGTTTATTGATATTTCGTTTGATAATACAAGTTGTCTTCGTCAGATACACGCTCCAAATCGTCAAATTCTACTAAAATAACGAAAAAAATTTGACACACAGTAGTAATGAGAATTCGTTTTTCATTTTATAATCTGATTTAGATCTACCCGAAAAAAATATATTTCTTCTATTATTAGCTTGTACGTGTATAGTGTTTTAAGTCATGCGATTTCTAATATCAACACTTTTATATATGTATGTTCAACATCAAATACGGTATGTATTTTCGACATTAATGACGAGACTTTAACGAGCAGTACATTAGCAGTTTATGAAATATGAATAATTTCTTTATAATGTGACAGGTTGCGCAACAGGGAATATATTAATTACCTGGCCCTTTTTATAACCAACAAGTTATTTTTATCCACTGCCTCCAATAGGATTCCGAATATTTCAGCTTCCAGCTTCGAAACCTTTTTCCGCGATAGGCATATCCCACAAACAATTTGACAGTCATTAAGATAAGTGGTAAATTTAGATTAAACTGTTTCATTTATAACTATTTCTAGATCACTTAAGCATAATTGTCCTTTAACTAGGTAAATGTGTGTTTTATCAGATCACATTAATTTCATTTCAATGAGAGATCACATGCAGACACATACACATAGACAGTTATGCTTAAGAGATCCAATAATAAGTATAAATGAAAACGGTATAAACTAAATTTACTACTTGATTAAATGATCGTCAGATTGTTTGTGTGATGTTGAAAGTCGCTTCTGAAACCGAAAATCGAGTTATTCGGAGTCAAATTAAGGACAATAGATACAAAATCTTCGTTTGGTTCAACAAGAGCCAGGAAATTGTCTGACAAATTGGTTACAAAAAATACTTGTACCAAACTCTCAAATCAGTTAAGAAGTTGAAAGAACTTGCGCCAACGTAACTATCTTGAATATCTATCTAATAAAAATTGAATTGATAAACTAATAAACGAGAAAGGAAGATTAAATTATACTAAATATGTACAAATGCAATTATAGCGAAATGAAAGTACGAATTACAAAAACTATGTAATGTGAAGTAAAATGTACTATTTATATAATAAAGAGCGGTATATTTAGTATTAATAGAGAAAAGTAAGAATTAAATATCGAATAACATATTAAGAAAAGCATGAAAGAAATGTAAAAGTAGTTTTTTTTAAATAAAAATATTTAAAATATAATAATTTTCAAATATAAATTAAATTGTGATTATAGTTGGAGCAAATAACACATTAGAAGTCGAAAGACTAACAAATCATATTAACTACAGATTATTTATTTAAGACTAAATTTTTGAATATTATGTTAACATATTCAATCAAACTGGCAAACAATTTAAATATTAGAAATTAACCTTTTAAGCACTAATTTTCGGGTTTTCATTAAACGTTTCTTCTGATATCAATTTGGAGCACCGTTTGCTGTCAACGGCCAATATTTCTCTATGTGCTAGACCTAAAGATTACATCACATACGTAGAATTCATCAAATTTTCTCTATATATTTTCAACCAATTCACTAAACAACCTTTTCATTATTGAATTCCTCATAGTTGAATCCATCCCATCTGATGGTAAAGCCAAGTTCTATTGATAGACAAGTCAAATGGGATCTTTTATGTGGCCATATTTAGGTTAACTTTTATTTTGTCTCCCATTTAAACTTGTCATATTAATTTTCTTATAGCCCATTTGAAAGGAACTAAAAAGTATTATTCTTAATCACCAACAAAACAGTCAAGGTAATTTTTTTTAAATACATTCGATTTTTTTAGATTAACTTACATTAATAGCAGACCAGATCGCACTTGGTGCCTTATCAGCAATGCAAGCAGCTGCTAAGGAACTAACATTAACGTCACCGTAGATCTCATATTCTGTAAGTCGATCCAGATGATCTATCATCTGTTTTGAGCATGAAGTAGGATTTCCGCCATTTGTAATTAAATTCATCACTGCAGACAGTAAACAGGTAAGAAAGGTAACTGGTTCTGTTTATTTCTAACAAATTTCAAATAAATGCTTGCCTTAAAGAACGAAATCCTTCAATTATGATATAATGTTTTCCAAATTAGAACAAAATATCAAGCGGACAACATGCAAAAACAGTAATATTATTGTAAGGGTTGTGCTTTCCAACAGGCATATTTTCAAAATATTTTGTTCATTGATGCATTAGTTTCATCTTTAGAATTCCTGTACATCACCACTATACCTTTCACAAGCGCATTTATTTAATTGAACAGGGCTGGTCTGGTTATTTAGTTTTTGAGCCACAGACACTGGTAGTGTTCTAAAAGAGAATGTGTACAGATTCTGACATTTAATCATTTTTTTTTAATCAAGTTTATAAATCTTGATATAAGCCCTGTCCATTATATATATATATATATATATATATATATATATATGTCAGTATAAACTGGGCATTGTATAATGTAGAAAAGGTTATTCATCCATTATACGTGATTATAGTCCATTAATGGATTTTAGAATTGAGATAATCTGATGTAATTTTAAAATAATATTAGTTAACTTAATTTTTTTAAATTTTGGACAAAATTTTTCTACTAATAAAATAAAATGAAAGAAAATGATTTCATCCATATATAATTTTCAGCGTATAACGAAAATGTGTTAATGAAATTTTATTTAAACTACGTGAATTTGTTACACAATATGTACAATTTAAAAATAAATGCGGTGTGCCGAAGTGCTTTTTGTCCATTTTATCAACTGAGTTTCTGGAGAAATAAAATATTCATTTTTTCGTTTAAATATATACAAATGGTCAGCAGAAATAGTATAAAAAATTGATATAAGCCCAAAAAATTCAAACACATTGAAAATAATGAATCTAGATTCGCATGACAGTGCACGATCAATTTTTGGTTCGCATGTATCAGGAAAACGTAGATTTATTATTATAATCAAGGTTGCGATCTTGATATAAACAGCTGACACATTAATTACTTACATATGTCAGTATAAACTAAGAACTGTAGAGTGTAGAAAAGGCAATTCATCCAGTAGACCGGTTTCGTCCTTATTGGGAACTCATCATGTACTGGCCAGAATTTGCCGCGGACAGGACTCGAACCTGGGCACGTCTGCTTCGGAATCCTGGTGCTCTAACCACTGAGCCATCCTGCCGCACACTACACTGCACACAATTTTCAGTTATATACTAACTAATGTAACTTGGTTAGTCTATTTTACCTTTAGGTGGAGCTCATATGGCATCCATTTAGACCCAAAGTTCCAACTAACCATCCACAATCTGTCATTACTGAACAGACACCACACTACATGGGTAAGTGGTATTGAAATGAACATTTATATAATTAAACGAACATTGGTTGCGCGGGAGGTGATAACAATTATTATAATCAAGGTCGCGGTCTTGATATAAGCACCCGACCCATTAATTACTTACATATGTCAGTATAAACTAAGAATTGTATAGTGTAGAAAAGGCAATTCATCCAGTAGACCGGTTTCGTCCTTATTGGGAACTCATCAAGTACTGGCCAGAATTTGCCGCGGACAGGATACGAACCTGGGCACGTCTGCTTCGGAATCTGGTGCTCTAACCACTGAGCTATCCTGCCGCACACTACACTACACACAATTTTTCAGTTATATACTAACTAATGTAACTCCGGACATAATGTATTACATATGTAGCAATTAATGTGTCAGGTGTTTAGTATCGTAATCAAACCTTGACAAGAGTATGTAATTATTATCAACGCAAATTGCAACCAATGTTCGTTTAATTATAAACGTAGATTTATGTCAAACAGCCTAAATTTTTTTTTTTTAATATTGCAGACGGCAACCAATTTGTCTTTTTAAACGTGTATTTCATACTTTAGAACATATCCATGCGCTATGTTGCGTTGCTTTATATAGAGAAACTAAATATTCTAACTTTATTGCGTATTCTTGCTGCTTTTGCTACATTCGTTAAAATCTGGAACAATCTTGCCAAAATTGAAGGCCAATCTTTTCTAAATTAATAGTTCACAAAATGTAACATTTTATTAAGAAGAAAAAAACATTTTTTTGTTTCTATTAAATTTAATTTTAATTATTTCAACTTTGAAAATGTCGGGATTTTGGAAGCACGTGCCATTTTTGAGGCAAAATGTAAACATAAATATGTTAAATAATGTAAGATCGATAAATAAGGCAAATTACGTCATTATTATTATAATCAAGGTTGCGGTCTTGATATAAACACCTGACCCATTAATTACTTACATATGTCAGTATAAACTAAGAATTGTATAGTGTAGAAAACGCAATTCATCCAGTAGACCAGTTTCGTCCTTATTGCGAACTCATCATGTACTGGCCAAAATTTGCCGCGGACAGGGCTCGAACCTGGGCACGTCTGCTTTGGAATCTGGTGTTCTAAACACTGAGCGGCAAGGTGGCTCATTGGTGCTCAGGTTCGAGCCCTGTCCGCGGAAAATTCTGGTCAGTACATGATGAGTTCCCAATAAGGACGAAACCTGTCTACTGGATGAATTGCCTTTTCTACACTATACAATTCTTAAGTTAATACCGTCCTATTATTCCACATTCTTCTACCAAATATATAGTGGTTAAAGGGCGTAATACCGGCTCCTACTGATGAGTCGCCAGTAAGCACGAAACGAATGTGCATGAGATTATACTTTCCGTTCATGCTGTCTTTGGTTTATCCTTCTGGTCGCAACTGAACTAATTTGTTACTAGGTTCGCAAAACCTAATACATACCTGCATATATATTAGTTCTTCGCAACAAACAGTATTTAACAGCCAAATAAGTTGTAAATTGTACCTTCTTTATACTGCATGTGAAAGAAAAAAATTATCACCTTTATGAAGTAAGATAAGCAGGCGAAAATTATTGACCACAACATAAGTCTCAGTCTATGGTCTTAGATGACGTTTTTTCCAAAATAAATTATTATGCTTATAGATATTTTATTATAAAAAAAACAGATAAATGTAGATGAATATAAAATTCTGCCACTCTGGTTAATTTAATAAATTTATACTCTTAAATAATGTGAACGAAATAAGTAAAAAATAACTTGAGTTAGTTTCTTGCAAGCAAAGTGTCCGCAGTACTGATTATAACTTTTCAGTTAGGAAGAACATAGAGGCTACTCCAGCTTTTGACGACTATTTGTATAGAGCCTAATCTGATTTTTCCGAAAATAAGATTTAATTATTAGGGGCCAAATTCAGTTTTCGCCATAGACAAAGTCGAGCGCAAAGAAATAAGTGAATTTAAGATTTTGACAGATCCCAGTTTAATTGATGAAGCCACTGCACAGAAGATCAAGTCAGTTGGATCATCTACACCAAAAATGTAGGGATTACCAAAAGCACACAAAAGAAGTTGTCCTATGAGGCCAATTTTATCAATGGTAAATTCTCCGTTTCATGCACTAGCTAAATGGCTAGTTCGTTTACTTGAACCATTACGTAAACTACTAGGTAATTATTCGGTTGCCGATTCGTTTGAGTTTGTAAACAAAATTCAAGATATAAATGTTAAAAACAAGATTATGGTATCTTTTGATGTTACGTCTTTGTTTACAAATGTTCCAATTGATGAAACCATTGACATTATAGTCAAAGCGGTAGAACACGATATATTACCATCGCCGGTGCCAGGTCACACTCTACGCAAGCTTATCTTATTATGCACGAAAGACGTACGATTTCGTTTTAATGGAAGCATCTACAAACAGACTGATGGTGTCGCAATGGGAAGCCCCTTATCTCCAGTGTTGGCTGAGATTTTTCTAGGGCACCTAGAAAATACATCATTAAAGAGTGACATAAGTAAATGTGCTCAATATATACGGTACGTGGATGATATATTTCTTGTACTTAAGAACAGGTCGCAATCACGAACATTGCTTCAAAGTTTCAACAAAGCACATAAGAATATCGGTTTCACGTCAGAGCACGAGAAAGATGACTGTCTGCCTTTCCTAGATGTACTATTAAAGAAAGAAACTAATGGTAAATTAAACAGAACAATTTATCATAAACCAACATGGTCTGCACAGTATTTGCATTACAGCAGTTTTGTGCCATTTCAATATAAATTATCAACAGTTCGTGGTTGCTTTTCAAGAATTGACAGGTTGGTTAGTCAAGATTCTAAAGAAAATGAATATAATAAAGCAATTAACGATTTAATGTCTAATGGCTATCCCAGACAATTAATTGAATCAATTATTAAAAGGGGAATTAAACAGAAACAGACGTATTATGGGCCAGAAAAGAAAACAGTCTACCTAAACATCCCATTTAAGGGGGATGCAGTTTCCCGAATGGCACAAAAGATAGTTGAAGCAGCATTAACACGCACATTTAATGCAGCCAAACTACGAGTGTTATTTAGGGTAACACACTTACCTTTACCAGCAATCAAAGAAAAACAGCCGTTAATGTCGATATCAAATATTATTTACCAATATACATGCGCAAGTTGTCTATCAACTTACGTAGGCCGATCGACCAGACGGTTAATTACTCGAATGAGAGAACATTGTAACTTAAACGCCTATTTTAAATCAAATGGTGAATACACGTCTGCTATTGCGCAACACATCATCGAAACATCGCACGTATGTTCTCCAGACGTAGTATTCAAAGTAATTACTAAATGCAAAAACAAAGGGAACTAGCCTCATACGAAACCTTATGGATAAACAAATTTCAGCCGGATTTATGCAAGCAGAAGAAGCACGTACAAGAATTGAGCTTCAACTGGATGTGATGCACGCAATTGATTGGTTTCCGTTTTTTACACTCTCTCTACGTTCACGTATTTCTATCTTGTTTTGTTTTCTAATTTATGTATAAAGTTATGTTCATTAGTAGATATTTGAGAAGACAATGCGAAAGAAATTTTTCTTATATCTGATAAAAAATTTTTTTGGTTTTTCACGCAGGAAGGGTTCAATGAATTTTATTATAGCTCGCATTTCAAAAGAATATTTATGTATCATTATTATAATATGAAAAAACCAAAGAAATGCATCAAATAATCGCAATTTCGAAACAGTGAGTTAAATGTGAACAAAAGCATATTACAATAAAGAAAGGCATTGTTCGATGTTCCAGAAAAATATTTATCGCGTTTTGTATTTTTCACAAATAACTAAGGTAAATTTGATTAATTTTTAATTCGATTTTCAGGACGCGTTTATAATTCCAGAATCGGCTTGTAGATACAAGTCATAATTTGTTTGCCTTTCAATTACTTTAGGGGATTTATTTATCACCTTTCCACGTCAGTATGTCTTGTCTTAATGCGGCAATACGATATTAAAACTCCATAGTGATTTACTGCCTTTTATGATTTCTGATACACCAGATAAACAAACATCCCAGTCATTGAAATGCCAGCCCTCATCCACTCGGTTCAAAATGCTTAATCTACCGTAAAGTTTGTAAGAAAGTGATAGGCTAAAAAACCGCATACTTACCGATGTAGTTTCGCAACTAATCGGGACACATTTACCTCCGAGCTATAGAGAATTGAGCTAAAACCTCCTGATTCAAAGGTTTGGCTTTTTATCGCCCAGTCTTAAAGATTTATTTGGCCCTCTTTTACGAGTCAGGCAATTTTTAAGCTGAATTCCACTTGTTTGCTACATATAATTGGCATTTTAATTAAAGTTATGAAAGCCAATAGTTTCGTATTGTAAAAACAAGTCACCAAATAAGCTTAAATGATTTTAAGGAAGAAAATAGTAATTGATAGAAAACAAATTTTTGTTAAAACTGTAAAATTACATTAAGTGCTAATATACGCGTCGAAAACTATTTGATTTTTGTTATGAACTTCAATTACGAAGATGTTACCTTTTATAATTAAACAATATTATATTTGAGTTTTCCTTGCAAACTGACCATAATTTCTATTAATAGTGCGTAGACGCTGCCATCCACTGTAGTCCATCAAATTAAAAAGATGCCGCCGCCCACAAAATGCTCGATGATAACCAAGACCTCTTTTATGGTTGTGCCTTGACTTTACAAATTCCGCATCATTTTTATATTCGTTAGATTCACTTTTATATGCATCATTGTACATTGAGACCATTGAACGGCTTTTACACTCCTCAGAACAGAATCCAACCTGGAAAATAAATACTAACATTTACCAACGACATTCATCATTATGAATATTTATGAATAAAATGCACGCGTATATATGAACAAATAAAAAACTCCATCTACTTTCCTGGAGAGTAAATTTATTGTTTAAGTAAATATATATTCTGAAATGCAAATCAACTCTAAGAATAGCGTAATTCACAAAATTAGGTACGTCATTTTAACGGGAAAATTAACTGGTGATGCGTACACAGAGTTCAGATTATTTTCTACGGGAAAATTGACTGCACAAGAAATATTATTTTCCAAGGTGTAATCCAACTGTAATAATAGCGTAATTCACAGACAAGTATACATCACTAGAAAGTTGATTGATTATTTGAACTAATACAGCGCTGAGTTTATTTTCTTTAGCAAGATTTCATTGATCTTTAGTAAATTAAACTGTGCAAGAAAAGTTATTTGCTAAAACGTAATCCACATTATGGTTTACCGAAATTCGCAAAGAATTGTACATCAATCAAATGAGTTAATTCAATATAGAAACGCACACGGAATTCTACTGATTTTTTTAAGGTACATTGAATTAATTTTTAGTAAAATGACCGCTCAAGAATTGATATTTCCCAATATGCAATCTTGCTCACAGTTTCGCGTACTTCACAAAGAGCAGTACATCACTCTAAAGTGTTATTTAAGTTTTTAATAGTATTTCATAAATTCAGTGTAAAACATCCAATAATTCATAAGATGAATTGGACGAGAAAATATATTTAATTTTTTAATTATATTTTCAGCATTATACACATTATGAGCTGTTTTTATTTGTGTAACAACCTCATAACTGACTACACGCCAGTAACTTAAATGTGAACTATAAACAATATTTAATAAATATAAAATTTTCTTTGCCAATTTTTCGGTATATTATAGCACGGCTCTGACCAGTCTTATTATTGAATATCTGGATTCATTGAGCATTTGACAAATATTTCTACATATAGAATTTGAAATTTAAAAAGCATGTTGTGGACAGCGAAACGAAGTTCGTAAAGTGTTTTTCGGAATGAGTCGTCACGATCTCTTGTGAATAACATATTTAATATTTTTTATCATGGTTGTTATCATGTTGCACATTTTTTATCTTCGCGTCATCATTATATCCTTTATAACGATTAGAAATATCTACCAGAATTCTAATGTTATTAACCATGATTACGTAAAATAATTAGAATAAAATGAATTTAATAATATAAAGGGCATGTGGACATGGTTTAACATATATTGAATGAATATTATGTTTAAAATGGCACTGAAAGTAGAGTTGCGTATATTCTTATGAATGATATATTAAAGTGCTTAAGAAAAAGCCAGTGTTAAGTCATAAATTATTTATGTATGGGTTTGCGTTTACAATTACAGTTACAATGTCTTCGTTTGGTTGAGTAGGTTACTGACCAGGTTAATTGTTTATTTTAGAGTAAAAACCATTGATTGCGCGGGTGATTGTAACAGTTCTTTAAATGGAGTTTGCGATTTCGTATTAAATATCAATCCCTTTGTATTTAACCAGTCATCGAATAAATTAGCAAAATTATTGTTTGTCTCATGTACTGATGCGTTTTGACCGTCCATGGTTATCATCAGGGTACGACTTTCAAGGATCAAACTGCAATTTTTATATACAGAAAGAAAAATTAGATTTGCGGCTCTCATCCAAAGTAGTTTTGCATAAAATTTACTTGACTGGAATTGTCGGGTGCACAATTTCTATGCAGTCAAGAAAATTAACGTTTTTGCAGCATTCACCAAATATATATATATATATATATATATATATATATATATATATATATATATATATAACAATCATTGATTGCGAGAGTGGTGGTAACTAATCCTAGATTCAAGTTTGCGAGCTTGAAGTAAACGCCAATCCCATTGTATCTAACTAGTCGTCGAACAATATAGCAAATCTATTGTTATTCGTTTATTTGAATTTTGTGCTAAAGATGTTATCTTCCTGTTTAGTTGGGAGTCCGGTATTTTCATAACCTACGATTCTCCATCTTTATTTCAAGTTTAACCCTTACTATTGTGCTTTTGGAATGCTAGGTTTAAAAATTAATAGTTCCCCTTCTAGGTGCAAGAATAAGAAAAAGCATGTTTGGTCATTGAGATTAAACTGGAGGTGATGCGTGTAATTGATTGTTTGTTTCCCATTTTCATCTGTTCTTCCCGTCTAAATTTTTGTTTGTTGTTTCTTTCACTACATATATATATATATATATATATATATATATATATATATATATATATATATATATTCAAAGTATCCTTTCCGTGTCAAAAATAATAAGAAATATTATCAAATATAAGAACCGTTTCTTTTCTTATTCTTCTGAAGTATCTACAAATAAAAATATATATTTAAAATCCAATAAAACAGAAAATTTTAATGTGGAGAGAGTGCGAATTAAGGAGAGAAACAATCAATAGTGTGGACGAATTAGCAAGATCTCAATTCCCAAAAATTTTTTGTCCTTGCACACATAAGGCTGTATTTTTACATTTAAGTACTGTTTGTGGCGTGGAAATAGTATATACGTAACTTTGTATTAGATGTTGCGCGCCTAGTAACAAATTAGTTCAAATATGACTACAAGGATAAAAAAAGACAACATGAACGGAAAGTATAATCTTGTGCACATTCGTTTCGTGCTTACTGGCGACTCATCAGTAGGAGCCGGTTTTACGCACATTACTCATTGTATATTTGGTTAAGGAATGTGGGAAAACGGGACGTTGCAGTCTAATATACGATTATGTAAACCTGAAAAAGGTAAGCCAACTTTGGTTAAAGTCTTCAATAATGCCACTTCAAAGCTAACTCACTACATATAATATACGTACTGAATCTGTATAGGGTACCAACAATATGATTATTATGTCAGTACCCGAAACTAACATTATGGTACCGAAAAGGTACATAGTACTATCACTATGGTTGCCGGCTCGGTACATAATACCAACATGATGGATATTAATCTACGATATAGTTCACCGGAATTCGGAATTACAAATATATCTGAACACATGATGCTCCAGCAAATCCACACACCTAGGCATTGATCGATATCAATTTTCAAATTTCGCGGTAAACATGACATCATTAAATTCAATATATAACAGTTAGATTCTGTTTGTTGCGGAGAAATAATCTATGTGCAATTTAATATTAGGTGTTGCGCAACTAGTCAAAAATTATTTCAAATATGCACTAAAGAATAAAACATGGACAGCATGAACGGAAGGTATTATCTCGCGCATGTCGTTTCGTGCTTACTGACGACTCCTCAAATGAACCAGTCGCACTAAGTCGGCTTCAGGAGTACTGTCAAAATTGGCGATAGCCAGCACAATCGTCATGATCAAGGCCAAATAAATTCTACTTTTTATTTACATCGTTCAAAATAGGAAGGCAATTAATGGCATCTCTGCGATGCCTCGTAGCCATAACGATTTTAATTCTGACAACCAACTATCCATAATATATTTTTACCGGCGACGATAACATTATGCTTTTCTGCACCTTCCAGGTACGGTCATCCGATTATATGTTAAGCCAGAAATAATGTTTTAATGTGCAGATGAGTTGTGACGAAATGATAGCAACTCTTCAAACTCAGGGATTTATTTCGGGCTGTTAATGATAGGTTTACTCGCATTAGCTTAAATTGAAATGCATTAAGCAGATGGATTTCGTATGAATTTTGAACTTGAGTAATTTTACAGCTCACACATAACGAAGTTTATTCATCTCAGATATACGGCTGCAACTGATTAGTTCTTGAATGCAGATATATTGCTCCGTTTTCACCTTTGTCTGCTGCAAATGGCTGCACGGCCACCATAAACCTCAACGTATTGCAGATTATTGACTGCAGCATTAGAATAGTGATGGTAGTGAATTAAGGCCGATAAGAATCAAGTTGACTTATTAAATAATTACAGCGTGACAGTATAACCGAAAATAAATGCTATCACCTTATACTTGACATTAAAATTACATGAAATTAAAACATGATTGCCTACATTAATGGTTCGGTGATTATAAATAATATTAATTGAAATAACAGTTAAATTATAATGTCTGGAATTTATGATATCTTTGAAGATTTTAATGTCTTATTTTTACATTATTCAATAAATAACGGAAACATGGGGTAATGTAAATGTTGTCTAACACTACCTCAGACGTGTGGATTCCTATATGGCTGAAAATAGTTTCTACCAGTTAGCCAGAATAGTAATCAGGAAGTGTACTGCCTGCTCGAAATCAATGAATTTGCTTTATTACTTGGTCGTTTTCAAAGTCAGTCGCATTCATTAAGCTATTCTTAATATTTTTTAAATTATACACGACCTGTAATAGCCGTCTGGTCTGTAACGCCGACAGTCGCATGTTTTTTTTATTATTTATCTTCCTATTACCCGCAACGTTACAGATATTTTTTCAGGTAAAACTTCAATCGGCCCGGCGATTGTTTGGATGGGTCTTTTAGTAGCTTTGATTCATTATTTGGGTAAAATTACCCACCTGAGGGTGCTAATTAATTTTTCATTAAGTAATTCCTTCTGCATAACTCCTTGCAGATCTTGATTTTAAAGAAACTATATTTCGACGACTGTTGTTACAAAATTACGTTTTAGAAACATTCGTTCATTCAGTTTCTCAATTTGTATCAGTCCAAGTAAACGATGGACTGTTATCTGGTTAGTCAATTTTTATATATATTTATTAAAAAAAACATATTGCATCACTGTTTGTTACCTGTGAGCAATAATCGCAGGGTATAAGGCTCAGGCAGCGCAAAAAGCAATGGGCACAATGTGAGAGGCTGCAGTCATCGTTAAGTTGTGATGTGCTTGACTTGTCAATCAAAAGCAACTCACCTGAATAAAATAACGGGTGCAAATATTAAGTAGAATTCAGGATAATAATAGAATAAAAGATTATTTTCTATTAAAAATAAACAATATTTGAGATTTCTAAATAAATTTATCGATTAAAATTAACTTCTTGATTAATTTTCATTCTTTTAGTACTTGGCAGAAAATCTCTAAATTTAGAAACCGTACACGTATGCCTCTTTTATAAAACAGCACCAAATAAATGAAAATAAATTAAGCTTTTTAATATTAAATTTAAATCTAAAGGACTGAAAATCTTTAAAATTTTAGAAGGCAGTTGGAAATTCGTTCAAAAAATTACTAAGTCTGGTTAAAATTAAAAACAGAGAAAAATCGAATACTTTATTAATAATTTTATGTTGCAAATGAATAAGGAAAGCCATATAAATACATATTCTGAATTATTCATTTTATATCTTCAGAAATTAAAGTTTATACATTTTAAATGCTTTCGTAATTAATTAATCAATAGTATTTAAAGGTTTTAAATTTTACAACATAAACATAGACAACATTCGGATGGGACAAAATTATTTTCTTAGCGGAATTTAGGCTCAGGTCTGAAAAATAAAGTAGTCTTACCTTCAGAACCAACAATAATTATGTGCAAAACCAAGTAGGCCTAAAATGCAAATCGCCTCTGTCGAGGAATAATATTTTGTCGGTTGCTAAAAGGGAGTTAGGTACATTATTACATTTGTTTTTCAACAATTGATAAAATTAGGCAAATATCACTATTTTATTTTTTTTAAATAATAACAGAGAAAAATATACATGATGAGAATATACATTGTTTTAATTAGTTAACATAAATTTAGGAATAAAACGTTTCGAATAATTTACATAAACAAACATTATGCGTAAATTGAAAACTAAATGCAATAAGTTTGAATTTGTCAATGCATTTATGCGTAAAATAAAATGCCAGCAAGAAAAAACAAACAGTTTCTACATTATATCCATCATCGTCCGAATTCTCTTCTTGGAAAGCCACAATTTACTCTATAAATTGATAAATCTGGCACTTGTACAAATATCTTTATAAAAAATGTTAATTTAAGTCAAACGAATATTGGCATGTAAATGAGAACTAATGTGTAACGCAAAAGATTTTAAGTTATATTTAAATAACTTTATTAAAATCAATGAACCCGTAGAAATAAACGCCGTGCATGAGCATTTTTTTCAATTTATAACATCATATTTAGATAACGTAGCGATGGGACGGCCCCGGTCAAAGTAAAATAAAATCAAGAAAGAAGTAGATTATAACATAAATATATTCTGAATGTTGAAAAAAATTATATTGAAGACCATGAATAAACCAGTGTTAAACAATTTTTATGCATTTTAAATTTAAATTGAAAAATAAATCATATTTTATAGCTTATATTTTTTTATTCAGCAAGTATATAAAACACTTTTAAAGAGGTCATATTCTTGCCGTCATAACTCAACTCGTCTGCAATATCTTGTATATAGTCAAATTAGATAAGTAGGACTTACGTGAATTAAATAAATATATATTATAACAGCAAACGGGAAACCGAAGTCTTACGTGTTGAGGCACGCATAAACACACACACACAGGCAAAACACCATATTAAATGTACAGTTGCTACGCAGGCGGCTTTAACAATTAATTGAATCAAGGTTACGATCTCGATATAAACATTTGTCCCATTATGTACATACATTTGATTGTGAAAACTAAGAATTTTATAATGTAGAAAAGTCAGTTCATCCAGTGGACAGGTTTTGATCTTAATGGGATCTGTTCACGTGCTGTCCAGAATTTGCCGCAGACAGGGCTCAAACCTGGGCACATCTGCTTCGAATCTGTCGTATTATATGTATGTAATATGCGGCAGTGTGGCTCGGTGTTTATGGCAAATAATTCCGAAGCAGTTGAACACAGGTTTGAGCCCTGTCCGCGGCAAGTTCTGGACAGTACGTGATGAGTTCCTAATGAGGATGAAACCGGTCAACTGGATGAGTTGCCTTTTCCACGTTATTCAACGTTTAGTTTATATGCACATAATGGGATAGGTTTTTATATCAAGATCGTAACCTTGGTTTAATTAAAAGTCACCAGATTCTATTCAAGTCATTTATAACCCGCTGTGTGTAACAATTTTCCATTTTGCGATTTAAAGGTTAATTAGAAACCCGCTTGATTTTTTTTGGAATTTTTAAAGAAAATATGTTTAGCTATTTCAGATATGTTCTCTTACATGCCAGCCCTATATAGATTAAAATTATCCTTAATTTGCTTCTGTAGTTATCAGCTAGCCTGGCCTACTTAACGCACTGCGCAGCTATGGAAATTTTAGCACAGTTAGATTTCAAGAAGCCTAATGTTCAGATTTATGTTTAGTTGAATGAAAATTGCAGTAAGGGAGCTAAACACACATCTGACACATAACTATTAGTGGGAAGTTATTATGAGGTATAAATTATATGGCTAGAGGAATTATCACACATGCCTTATTAGATTGTTTTTTTAAACTTGCGATGATGAATTAAATAAAAATGGCAGTCGCTAAGTGCCGGCGAAATATCTTCAAAGGACGAAACATTTGGAGTATAGTCTGCGTTAGACACTCCACAGATCAGATAATTTTGTTAAATCCAGTTTCGCAATTGTTCATTCTATTGGCAGGGGTTTTGTTGGATAGGCAAAAATCAATTGTAAATTGAGCATCCAAGAAGTCACAATTTTGTAACTTTTTATTAGAATATTTCGAATTATGCGTCCAAGTTGAACGATGTACTAAAATATGTTGTCATTGGTTTCTACATGACTTAAAATATTTTTTGTCATTGTTGATACTTCATATCGGCTTCAACAAACCCCTTTTTTATATCAGCTGTGTTAATAAATATACGCTTCAGTACCTTATCTTGATCTTAATTGTTTTAAACTGATGCAACAAATGGTTGATTTAAAATGTATGCATGGCTTTGCGTGCCTTCGAACGCCATTTTCGCGACTAGAAATCAATCAAAACATATAACTTACTATCGGATATAACGGCGCGCCTGAAGGAAAAAAAGGTCGTATTTCGAGTGAATTAAAACGGCCAAATTCGACAAAGATTTCAAAATATTTTCAACTCCGCTTTTATATATTCAACCAATGAAATGTTAAGACAATTAACATAGAAAGCAACGGATCAGCATAAAATGACACTTGGCAATGTTTAGAACTAGACTTACGCGTGGAATCTTTCTATCGATATTTTTATCCATACAAGCTTGTAGTGATCAGAGCTTCTGTCAATCCTTTGGTTATGAATGTCACCAATAGAGAAAATAATAAATTAGACATATATATATATATATATATATCTGAAAATGAGCTAGTCCCCAATTGTTTTCCAGAGAACCCTGACAAGTTCATTTAAATCTGTACAAGTTTGTTTTTATTAGATAAACAAGATAAAGTCATAGTGCTTCAACCATAATTCCGTTAATTGACAAACGTTGTTACCAGGCAGAGATATTTTCAAATCTGCATTGTAGAGCTTATATGTTGGTGCTACATCAGGAATTTAAAATTATTTTACCATTTACTAAATATGTAACAACGTGTTTTCGGTGAACATTTTAAAGTAATTCAAAAACTATTAAATTTTATAAGTTTGAATCATATAGAATTAATTAATACAAAGCTAGCAGTGAATAAATTACTCGTATGAGTATTGTTCTTAATCATAAAGAGGAATTCAAACCATGACAAAACATAACGACAGTTTATAAACTCCAGAGTATTCTATATATTGTGTGATTAAAAATTCTTATGAAGCAATTCAACAAAGATCCAATCCTGCAAATTCTAATGAAATCAATAAGATTATACGTCGTCTCATTCAAGCAATAAAAATTTTCATTCACTTGGGCCAGCAAAAAAACAACTATATTACCTTTAAATATTGAAACGTAAATTAACTGTGTTCGCAACATTTAATTTCTTAAATCAAGTAAAAGAAGTTACCATTAAGTAACAGATTATGATTTCATTCATCATCAGAAATCTATTAACCGTTATCCTTGTTGACAAAATCATCGATGTCTTCTGTTTGCTCATCGATTCACAATACTTACAAGTCATCCAAAGTGTTCAATTATAACGGCCTTATCGATGCTCAGTTCACTATTCTGACAAATACTTGAAGCAATTTGATGGAATTAAGTTGCCTAGTACGTTGGGGAGCCATCTAGCTGGTTAGTATGTTATAAGTAGAAATATTAAAACTGAAAGTACTTATTGAAAAATACTTTTAAACATATTTGAGTTATTTTGAGAAAACCTTCATAATCATAAATGAAGAAATAAGGACAAATGTCGTGTTTGAGGGTATAAAAGCCTGGTCTACCATTATCAACTTACACGCGAGAGAGAAAAATTCAGTCTAATGCATTGCCTTTTCATAAATATGCTTTTTAAACAAGAAGGTGGTAGTTAAAATTAATTAAGTCAAAAGAAACATTGGCAGAACAACATATTAATTACCAGAACACTGTTCTCCAAACGAATTTCGAAATGAAATTTATCCTATACGTAATGATGCATTTCGGAACTAATTCTTGGCAGTGCTCATATAAATTACGTTAGAAAACGTGTACTGTGATCGGTTGGTTGTAAAAAACATGAAGTATAACTAACGACAACAGAGCAATGAAGCCTTAACAAACCAAGAGTCAATATATGTCCGTGAACCTCATAAATGGGATGCGCCATTTTAAATATTTACTCGATTAATTTTAAAATGATTATTACACCTCTGATTTTTGCTTATACAACAAAACTCCTGCTCAACATAAATGTAAAGGACAAGCTCCTCGAAATACAAAGTCCAACATTGCTTATTCACACAATTGTAGAGGAATCTCACCGCGATATTACATAAGTTTAAAAGTATTAATTTACCAAAACAAATAATATATAACCATTCACAGTTGTTCATTTATCTACATTTACCAGTGGCTAGTCCAATGTATTCTCAATGCGTATATTTTCTTATAATTCATGCAATTTTCACATTCATGATTTGTTTGTATACGAATCCATCGGATCCCTTTTTACTACTCTTTTTCACCGTTTCCCAGTAACCTCGCTTAGTCAATTTCATTGCCTTTGTTCATGCTTCAGCTTATCACTTAGTATCATTCAATTTGATAATCATGATGTTTATTTAAAATCATTTATTGCGCAAGAGGTCATAAAAATTATTTAAACCAAGTTTCCATACGTGGGGTTAGCAACAATCATTTGATATCTAATTATGGGCACATCCTATCTAAAATCCATCAGTTAAACGTATTGAAACGTTTTGACCTTCCAAGTTCATCATAAAGGCACATCAGAAAGCTGACTAACAATAACTTAAAGGTAATGTATATGCAACAGAAAGTCAGATATGCGTTTATAACCCCTGGTAAAGTAGCATAAAATGTACATGACTAGAAATGTCCCCTGCAAAATTTCTATGCTGTCACGAGCAACAACTTGTTTAAGATTTAGCTACATATATGTAAGGTATAAATTTTGACAACCATTGATTATTTAAATTAAGTTTGTGAGCTTCGTATAAACTCCAATCCAATTGTATCTAACCAGCTGCATAACGTAGTAAATCCACTGTCATTTATACGAACTGAAGAGTTTCGGCATTTCATGTTCATCATCAGAGTACGACGGAAAAACGTCTAGCGAGAATTATACTCGAATACAGGTATAAGTTATGGAAAATAAAATATACGGCTCTCACCTTAAGCAGACTCGCAAACATTTCACTTGACTGTAAAAGTTAGCTGCGTAAATTCTATGAGGTCTCAAACATTAACGTTTTCAGCTTTCGTTATATAAATATATATATATATATTCTTTATTTTGTCCATTCCTTTTTAATTAAACAGTATTCTTATAATTAGGAAAACACAAATAACAAAGTGGATAAGGCCATTTATTTCGTGAATACTTCATCTCTTATACAATCATACATATTTATACATTTTGGGTTTTCAATGATTATGACCAAAATGATAAATATGTATGATTGTATAAGAGATGGATTAGTATTCACGAAATACACTTTGTTGTCTTCCTTTATAGAATATATATATATATATATATATATATATATATATATATATATATATATATATATATATATATATATATATATAGGTTTTGAATGTGCTGTAGGCAATTTCACACCAAAATAGGAAATTAATGATAAACATCAGAACGTTGAATAAGTTTGTAGAAATATAACAAACTTGAAATGATACAGGACCAATCAATATGCGTGCTTCCGAATAAAGTTCGTAGTTTTGCGTGTTTAAATAGCGGTTATCTATGTACTTTTCGATTTCAAAAAATTAGTTTAGAATAAATTTTGAAGTGCTATCTTTACTCGCCTATCAATGGGCAAGGATAGGAAGTATTTTTATCAGACTCAAGAACTGTTTATTTTCTGTCTCACTAAGTATTTAAATATATATATATATATATATATATATATATGTATATATATATGTATATATATAGTGCAAGGCACAATAAACATTATCTCCAATTGAATCTGAATGCCCAAATATGGCTTTTCTCTTTGTATAAATCAGGATGCAGTTTTTTTCTGAAGATCTTTATCTGTCACTTAATTATTACTTCTATTGTACTTATTAATTATCTTGAAGCCCTTATCTGTAGAATATACTTGCAAGGTATCAACGAAATTTTGCACATTTTCAGACGTGTAATCACCACTTCATATTAAAAAAGCGTTTTAAATGCATTTCTATTTTATTATAATAATTAAATGTCTGGACAATCGCCCTTCGTATGTGTATTGGCAACTTATGCATGTTTATTGATTAACGATGTTTGAGTTTGAAAGAAACTGCTATTTCTCCAAAAAATTATGATAAAGGCAAATGTTTTAACTAAATTAACATGTGTCGTATAGCTGTAGAAAATTCGCATTTTAAAGCTGCTTAGATCCTCAGCTTAAAATGTAAAAAAGGAAAAGTTGTTCTATAAAAAAACGAATTTGAGAGAAATTTAAATGGAAATCACCTGGCAAAGCATATGCCCCCATCGTAAAATCCGCAAAAAGTTCACTCCATATTATACGGATATTCTTACGCCTTCAAAGCAGAAAAGTGCACAAATTTGCAAATGCCTGCAGTTATTATTAAAGCAACCGAAAGGCAGGTTTTATAAATATAACCATACTCGATATTGTTCCTACGACAAAAACCATAATTCATGACCATGCCGAAGGCCTTTGCTTATAAATCTACATAAATGTGGACTTTTGTTTTTTTACTGAATTTAATGAATACATCTAAGAGAATTATGTGACTGCTATTGATCGTGTACAGACGGCGACAAGATTCCGAAGTGATTTATTCATGAACTTACCCGTGTTTGTGTGAAAGTAATGCAGCTTTGATCTTTCAAGTGTCCACTTACATTCTCACATAGATCAGAAAATCGAATTAAAATATTTCGTCTTACTTAGCCGTAGCACAGAAAGACGGCAACCTATTTTTCCGAAAAATTGTAGGAATTAATTCTTAGCTTATTAAACTTGCATAATAAATGGTCAAGTCCGTAATGTAAATTTTACAAAAAAATTATAACGTTAGCAACTATAAATAAGACATTTTTCACCTACAAAATATCATAATCATTTGGCATTGAGGTTGAAAAGCCCAATTCTACTTTTATTGCACGAAAACTTTCCCCATAAAATCAACAGTTATAGATAAAAATCTCCAATTTAAATATCCCCGAAATAGATTGAATTTCTACAAAATTTACAAAATGTTTCTATCGAAACCAGAAAACAAGTACTATTTCACTTTTGCTAACAATTTAATGCCGATTCCGCTTAACGAAATATAAACTAAGCTTAACCCATACTTCTCGCCCGAAACATTCGCGTGAAAAGGCATTAAAAACGATATTCGTAAAAACGAGAGAGAGCGCGCCAAAATAGTAATTTATACAAGTAATGTTTCCTTACCAGTATCAACGTTTCGCTTAGTGATAAGATGAAAGCCCAAATTATCATTGTATGCCGGACAAATCAGTGGCTCGCCTGGAACCATGTGAGCAGCTTTGCAATACATTTGATTGAGTAAAACGTCCAGTTTTTCAACATCTTCGTTTTGTTCGGATAATTCATCTGAGTAACTTCTGTTCTCATTGATAGCTGTCAAAGACTCGTTTTGTCCAGAATATGCATCTCCAGTATGTAACGAATGGTTTTCGTTTTCTTGTTTCTGTTTGACGTACTCATCGTTGAATAAATACGCGATTGGATCAGTTGAGTGTCTGAAATACACGAAAGGTTCAGTTTCCGCGGCACCAAAAGAAACATTATCTTGAGAAGCTGCTTCGCAAATGGACTTTGACTTCACGCTCAATTCAATTCTGCTAACCGCTTTGTTTCTATGAAGATGCGAAATAAGACGATTTGCAAAATTATTCACATTATGTAGTCATACCTCAACATTTAAGTTGCCATTTGCTATTAATTAGCAGATATTTGTTCATGCGAGGAAAGAACGCATTTGTTGTATTTTTGGTCTGAATGGGAGCAGACGGATGGCTAGTAATTATTGCATGATAAAACAGATTAAACTCAAATTCTTCCGTTGCAACTCTACTGCATTAAAGCTTATATGAAATGAAATAATTCAGAACTGAAAATATTTTTTATCCAATACCCGTTTTCATTTAAGTAGAATAAATTCGAAAACAAAAAAATTTGCAAAATTCCGATTTAGAGAATTTGCCTTTTTAATCTTAACTTTAGACAGAGAAATTGCTTTGATGTGTAACTACTTTTGCACAAAAATTATGTGAAAGTTTCGCTCCTACTTGCTTTAAATTATTCGCAATAATTTGTAGCTCAAATTTTACAATATTCATTTCTCTTTATAAATTTTAATGCTCCAGATGGGCCTGAAATTTAATTATTTGTCTAAATATTAATCATGAGCAATTATACGCTATCAAATCGTTTGTACGTTTAACATCAGTAATCATGTCCTCCAAAATTTCATTTATGACGGTAGTATCACTAAGTATATATTGGTATGCTATAAACATATAGTAACAAGTCAATTCATATAGCACTGTTAAAATATAATAAATTGGATATGGCCAAAATAAAAAAGATAAAATTTTTTGAAATTCAAAAAATAAAAGTTCATACACGGGCTTTGAGATTCAATTTGAATTGATTTCTCATTTCCCTTTATCGCTCTCTTTCCAACATCAACGTTTATACTATTTTAATATTAAAAACATGTTTATTTATAATAGCTTCTTACGAATAACAGATAGAGCTGTCTGGTGTCAGACAAATTTCGTTTGCACTTTTTTATTATGCATTCCCTACTTTGTAACATATAAATCAATGTGAAACCAGACGTAAATGCCAACGTCAGCATTAAACGTGATGTAATTACATTTTCCTAGTAAACCTAGCATATCTACATAAATGAAATAATTATGATGTAATTCGGAATTAATTTATTAAATTAGGATACGAAGGATACGAAAAAGTCAGTATAACCACAAGTTGTAACCTTTTGTTCGTATGAATGTCAAGCCAACAGTTGATTTTTCAGTTCAATGGATATCGAAAATAATGGGAAATTTTATAGATAAAAATTGGTTTCAAGGTCACACTGCGAAAGACAAAATAAACTTCACTCTACTACAGCTTTAATAGTTGTCTTGAAACCGACAATTATGGTATCAGCTCGAACGATGGCAGCACTACGCAAAATCCAATTTTTTTTAAGCTTTAATAGTTATATGTACTGAATACTGTACTATTCAACATTCCCACAAACCTGCACGAAATATACAGTCAAATTGAGAAGTTGTGGCAGATTCTTCTAATGATAAGCATGAATTGCATTCACAATTTTTGCATCTTGATTTTGTCATAGGTGCTAGTTCTTATCGAACAAATATGCTGCTATATAAGAAATTCATAATTCATTACTGTGACATTGTTTGTTTTACTCAACGAAACTTATTTAATTTGTTTAATATATTTTTGCAGGTGAAAAATACAGGTGCATAGTACATAAGTTGCTAATGATTAAATTCATATGGATTTCAATTTTCCAAATATTTTCATCGTTATTTATGTAAATGATACATTGGCTAAAAGCCAAAACTTTTCTATAGATAAAATTATACAAAAGTATTAAAAAAAATTATTTTAATGCAATATTTAACTCGTTTGTAATGTGCAAAAATTGTGCTAATAAATATATTACCATGCCATAATTAACGAATAAATAATTTTTTAAATTCACAATGATTAAAATATATTTTGGTGCTCAAATAAGCAGCAATCCTATGGTATTTCACTATTAGCACACAATGGCAAAACTACCTTAGGTTAAATTTATTGACATCATATTCATAAGAGAACGACGTAAACTGACTAGCGAGGATCAAACTCCAATGCGTATGCAAGTTATGGAAAATCAGATATGCGTATCTCACCTACAATAATCTCGCATACATTGCACTTAACTGGAAATACAGACTGCACCGAATCTGTGCAGTCACTATAACGAAATTTCTGTAGTTTTCATGTAAGTGTATATAAATTATACATTGCTGGCGCGGGTGTTTAAAATTGTACTTTAACTCGTGTTTTTGAATTTGAAATAAACACAAATTCAATTTTATATTATCAGTCCAACATTATAGCAAAATTACCGTCATTCACACGTATTGACCCTTTTCAAACTTCCATGATCATTATCCAAGATATTGCACAATTTACAAATTGATCCGCGCTAGTCAGTTGGATTTAGTGCTCTGATGATGATCATCAGAACGTGAGACGAACAGTAGTGTTATAATTTAAACAATAATTGATTGCGCGGGTGGTGGTAACAATTCTTTAAATCAAGTTTGCGTGCTTGAAGTAAACACCAATCCCATTGTATTTAACCAGTCATCGAACAACATAACAAAACTACCGCCAGCTGCAACGCACTGACGCGTTTCGACCTTCCATGATCATCATCAGAGTACGACGGCAAACTGACTATCGAGGATCAAACCGCATTTAATATATATGGAAATCAAATTTAGATATGCGGCTCTCACCTCTAGCAGTCTTGCATACATTGAACTTGACTGGAAATGTCGGCTGCACAATTTCTATGCAGTCACGAACATTAACTGTTTGCAGCTTTCGCCACATATACATATATAGGCAATACAATTTAAACAATAATTGATTGCGCGGGTGGTGGTAACAATTCTTTAAATCAAGTTTGCGAGCTTGAAGTAAACACCAATCTCATTTATTTTAAGAATTGTTACCACCACCCGCGCAATCAGCTTATTGTAAAATTGTATTGCCTATATATGTATGTGGCGAAAGCTGCAAACAGTTAATGTTCGTGACTGCATAGAAATTGTGCAGCCGACATTTCCAGTCAAGTTTAATGCATGCAAGACTGCTAGTGGTGAGAGCCGCATATCTCAATTTAATTTCCATATATATTCAATGCGGTTTGATCCTCGATAGTCAGTTTGCCGTCGTACTCTGATGATGATCAAGGAAGGTCGAAACGCGTCAGTGCGTTGCGGCTGGCGGTAGTTTTGTTACGTTGTTCGACGACTGGTTAAATACAATGGGATTGGTGTTTACTTCAAGCTCGCAAACTTGATTTAAAGAAGTAGTGTTATAATGTTGTGCGACCAATAAAATAAATAATTATTTTCATTTATTTGCCTTATTTATTTGTAAAATTTTATTTGTAAAAATTTTATAAGATTCATTTTTGTCCCAATCATGATGGCTAAAAATGCATAGCTATATAAATTAAACCATAAGATACGCTTTACTTGTTAAACCTGATGAGCTGATTTTGCGTATTAGTAATGCTTCAGCTCATGTTCGAAATGAAATATGTTTATTATTGTTTTAAAATGCGTCTTTGCTCGACTGTATTTTACATAACTAAATTGTCTTTTTTTTCTTTAGAATAGAAGATCTTTATAAATAGATATTTATTTTTTGAAATGAGAGTCTTAATAAAATTTGTAGTACCATTTTCATGTGCCAGAAGCAACAGAAATTTTATCAGTCACTAGAATCATTTATATCTCACATTTTTCTTAAATAACTACAAATGAACACCCATATTTATATATATATGTATATATATATATTGAAGGCCAAATAAAATAGAAAATGTAGGTGTAGAAAGTTTGAAATAAAGAAACAACCATATAAGTGCGTGCATCACATCCATTTTGAGCTCAATTTGTTTATGGTTAATTCCATTAAAACAAATATGTGCATCTTTCATGCATATTAAGATAAGTTTGTGTAGAATATGACAAGGCACCGTAGATTTAATATCATTTTTTCTACCACTTAAAATAGAATTTTATTAATTTATTCAATTGAAACGTTTGTTATCAAACACATAATGTCAAAAGAAACCACATTTCTTCAAATACTTATATTTTTGTATATCGAATATCTAAATATTAGTTTTCGAAATGGTTCCAGTATCTGGGCTAAACATTTAGCCAATGGAAGTTGCGCAATTAATATCTGTTTGTTCTGAAATCTTTTGGCATTCATTTTCAGCTACTATCCTCATTAAAAAACTCGCCATTCCAAATATGAATAATTTATGATTAATTATAATGAACAATAATAAACTGATATCCATTTTAAAAAAAATACAATAAGAAACATGTAATGCTAAAAAGCACTATTTAAATTGCATTTTCTAAAAGGTAAGCAAAAACGATTTTTATAAATTTCATCTGCTATTAACAAAAATATTAAATGCTACGTTGTTTCAACCCAATATGAAAAACTAAATTATATGTTCAAAATTCGAATAACATAAATTCATATCTGCAGAAGATGGTCCGCAAGAGACCATTATAGAAAAGGTTAAATTGTAATGACAAATAATTAATCCATTATGAGATGTTCTGTATTAACACAAGGAATATTGCTAAGAGATAATTTTCTCAATGCAAATTAATGTTCATCCAAAATTCCTAAATTGAAATATACTTTTCAAATTTCTATACGCAGAATTTAAATATCTACTTTTGGAATTTACATATATATTATATATATATATATATATATATATATATAGAAATTCAAACAATATGAGCGTCAACACTGCAATCGGCACTTGCGCTGTTACCAAGTAAAGAACACAAATTTGCGCAAAAAGGTGAAACGAAAGACTACACTCGGAAAAATAGCACTCGTACACGTAACAGCGAACAATTCGAACAGATGGTTAATTCTCAAGCCATCAATACAATAATGACCAGATCTCAGACATCAATTTGCAATACAGTGAGAAGGACCATTACATGCAAACAGGCACACACACAGACACAAACGCATACACACTTACCAATCAGCCAAAACAAGAAATAGAAAACCGAGTCATATTTGTTGCCACCCACATATTCAAATGAAAACCCAGAATGTATATAAATGAAAAATTGTAAAGCGAAGTTTAGTATTCTCAAAATAAATGGCCATTATCCACTTTGTTATTAATGTGTTTTTCTTCCTAATTAGAAATATATATATATATATATATATATATATATAAATTTGCAGTTTAATATATATATCCATATATACTTACATAATTATATGCAAATTTACACATATTTCATTTACTATAATCAAGGTTGCGAACTTGATATAAACACCTGGCCCATTAAGTACATACATTTATCAGTATAAAAGGCAATTTATCCAGTATACACTACACTAATACCTACCTACACTATACAATTCTTAGTTTATACTGAAAAATCTAAATACCTAATGGGCCAGGTGTTTATATCGCGTTCGCAACCTTGATTATAGTAAATGTTATTACCGCCAGCGCAACCAATGTTCGTTTAAATATATTTCTTTTACATATATATATACAAAATATCAATATCATATATGCCTATATTAATTAAGAAACATAATGTATTTACATATTTATAAATAAATATTTATATAAACATATATACATATTTAAATGTAAATATTTATGCAAATATTTATATAAACAGGCATTTACACAAATCTAAATAATTTCATCATTGTTAACAGTATTAAATTAGTAACTGTTTAGTCAAACTAAATCACATGAACTAAATAAAAAATAGTTAATTTATAAGTGAAATTTGTGATGTAATAAATTTAATAAAGTAAAACTCCAGAAATACTTAAATACATTATATTTTGTATTCTGAATGAATTAGTTTCAATTTCATTGACGAGATTTCTGAAATAATGCTATGATCGCGGCTGCATTAGAAATATGTAGCCGAAAGTGAAGTCAAGTGCAAAGTATACAAGACTGCTATGCGTGATGGCCGCAATTTGATATTCAATAATTAATATAGCGTTGTGGCACGCGTCAGCTAGTCTGCTCTCGAGGTCTGTTACGAAACATTGAAAATAAATGAGTTTGTAAGAAAATGTGATTTCCAAAAGGCCTGCTTATTTTCACGGCTAGTTAAATAACGATTATTGTATAATTGTTCTGTTAGAAAACTTTACTTCAAAAATAAATTTTATAATTCCTTTATTCCTGTTTAGCGACATTTAGAGAAAGTTTAATCGTAGCAGCACCTATGGTAAGAATGTAAACTGAAGAATAAATTAGCGTAGAAAATTTTTCAAAAGCAATCAATCAGCAATAGCAAGTCACTAACCTGTTAACGGCACCAAGTTTTGTCTCCTTAAATCTACGGTTTGATGATTCATTGGGCTGACAATGAGTACCATCATATTTTGAATAATCTTTATTCTGCTCGCAAATTCGCTGTCTTATAGATGCTAAGATATTTCTCAAAGTCGTTTGTTCCTTGAGTGTTTTAGAGTACTTTATTATCCAAATGGCGAAAAATAAAACGTGAAATAGAAACAGACATTCAATGAAGCTCTTTTATTTTTTTAAATATTTTAAGTACGCTCAGTAAACAATAAATCAATTTTTAAAGAACATATTGATAATTCTCTAAACATTTTGCAATTCAAGGCCATATATAGTAACGGTTGAGGGTATAGATGTGGCTAAAACCGTATAATTAGCAATAAATTTATATTTTCAATTTAAACTTGGATTGACAGTATGGCACATTTTTCGTCTGTTGTTAATAGGCAAAAAAGACAATATTAGGTGTTTATAAACTATATATCATTTTATGCTATTACACTGATACATACAAATTGATACTCTATTTAATACTTGCAGTTTTGTATTTAAATTATTCTCATCTTTTTAATTACTCCGCTCCTTTAAATTAAAATATTCCTTGATTAAATTGATATCATTTTATGTACAATTAGAAGAAAACAAAATACATATTACCGATCGCACGTGCAAAAATAAACTAAAATTTGACCATTACATGAAATATTTGTCTCAATTTCTCCTCGAGAATCTATATGTGAACACAATTATGTATTTTTGAAAGGCAACAAATACGGAATATGGAAACGAGGAGAGAGTATGAAGCATTATGTCCTTTAATAATTTACGTTCATCAGCTCTTGTTCAGACTTATCACCCGAAATTACTTCTTCAAATGGTTATAGGCAAATTCAAATTCCTTAATTCACAACGCTTTATAAATCGCTAACTCGCTTCAGTTTCTGCGGTTGTTTAACTATTTTAAAGTTTAGCATGCGTGCAAAATGTTTCTTAAATTCCAACAGTTATTAATAGTCTAATAAGAATTAACTACTTTTATTAATAATCTGGCCTTTTGGCCTGCGTAATCTGAACAACTACTTACGCATAGTTGTTCATTAATAATGTTTGAGAGCAATATCAACAGAAGTTTTCTTCCAATTTCTGGTAACTGTAAATGTGCCATCTTGCATAAAATACATAGTTTAACTTCTATGAATTAGTGTTTTTTATTTGTATCTACAGTTTGATTTTAGCAAGAAGAAAAAAGCATTTTTTTAAATTGAGCCTGAAATTGTGCAATAAAAAAAGTAGCCGGTTTAATTCTTCCCACCCTTCCCATAATTATTTTTTTGTTTTGATTTTCTGATAGAAAAGATAACAATAAGTTTATTTGTAGAAAATTTAGGACACACTAGGATTGCTGTTTTTCTTATCGGAAAATGTATTATATATATATATATATATATATATATATATATATATATATATATGCAATGGGTTTGATCTGACATGGTAATGCTACTATTATTCTTACAAAAGAATATGTTTAAAAAGGAAGCATATTTCCCTTAAAGCGTGTTTACATCATATTCTTAACTGCTGAGATAGTGACATTTGCACATATGTATTTCATGTCAGACAAATTATACCGTTTCAATTTTGAATATGGCCTGTCATTTCTTCCCTTAATTGCGTATAATTCTTATGAATTAATCTATCAGAAAAACTATCCATCAACATTGCAAACATGTCTCCACCTTCACATTGTATTTAACCACTAGTCGAACAACCTAGCAAAACTACCGTCAGTCACAAGTACTGACGCGTTTCGAACTTCCATGATCATCATCAGAGTATGACGGCAAATTGACTAGCGAGGATCAAACTAGAATACATATATATGGAAAGAAAAATGAACGATTTCTATGCAATCACGAACATCAACTACTTGCAGCTTTTGCCACATAGATAAATAGGTAATACGATTAAACAATCAATGATTGCGCGGATGGTGGTAACAATTCTTTAAACCATGATTGTGTTGTTAAAGTAAACACCAATCCCATTGTATCAAACCAGTCGTCGATCAACATATGAAAATTATTAGTTGGAATAATGGTTGGTGGGTATTTCAAGCCCGTAAATTTGATTTAAAGAATTTGTAACACCACCCACGAAATCAAAGACAGCTTAATTGTATGCCTCCAAAATTTGTTTATCGTGAAAAAGGATTTTACTGTTATTAATCGATAGGACAAGGATATAAAGAATAAGCTCACGGGGAAACTAGAATATATCGCCATCTAAAAAACAATCAAGTTCTGCGCAGATAGTGAAGAAACATATAAAATCATGCAAGTCATAAAATTAAGACTAATTTTACTTTTATCGAGGGCACAAAATTGCAAAACTAACAATAGTCACGTGTACCCACGCATCAGTCACCTCCGCCTTCATCATGTAAACACGATACTGCATGTAAACCGTTTCAAGAAGTAGATGAGCTGCTGACAGCCTCCAATTTCCTCACATACTTTGCATATTACTGATTTTTTTACTGCGCAATATTTTTGGAATCTCGATGATTATAAGCCAGGACGTACAAATGCCGGTAAATTGCCATTTAGTGCAACTAGACACAGACATAATTAGTTTTATCTACATTTCGCACAATTGAATTCAATATTTTTTAACCCATTCCCAATTCAAAATGGCAATAATTAAGATATTTATAGATAAAAAATCTACTTATGGTGAGGTGAGGCCATTGAAGATGATAATCGCATCTTGGCTTTTCTGCACATTTTGTATAAATAGCGGTTTGTTTTCCGTTAAAAAGTGTGTTTTCCTTCTCGGACGTTGTTCTTGGAGGACTTAAAAGCATTAATATGCTTACCTTTGGATGTTATTAACTTATTATCGGGAATAATAAATTATGAGATGTGATTACTATTAGGACATATATTACTTTTAATAATATTTCAGTTTCTAGCATGCCATTTGTTTCATATATTAGCAATATGTTCAGAAATTGTATTCGCAAATTCTATTTATGTGAGATGAAATGAGTGAAATTTTTTTTGAATTATTCTCAATTATTACGTATTGTTTTAGAAAAAAAGAAAATTGAAAAACTAAAATATTTAGCTAAGAAAAAGCTCGGATTTGAATAGTTCAAATCGGTGATGATAGGATATCATCGAGGATAATTTACCTGGTGAAAGACAAGTTGGGGTGAATCGCAAATCCTCCAAAATATTAATTGTTTTCATTTATTCATTGAGATTTATTTTATTAAAAAATATTATTAAAGTATATTAAAATCAATTCAGCTCTTAAAATAACATGAAAATGAGCTTAACGTATACAAAATATACGTACGGTTTTTCATCAGCAATTTGTATAGTTGTTTGTCATAAAACACTCACTACATAGTTAAATTAACAGCACATGTTGGTATTCTAAATTAGATAAATTATCCAGAAAGCTGTTATTAATTCAATGTAAGCTTAAAACAAATCCTACTGGAGAAACATTTTAACACTATAATTGGGTCTTAACGCAATGTACTAATTAAATGATAATTTTAACTATTTTTGCAATACTTTACAAGAATGAGCATGACTACGAAGAATCCTAAGGTTGTGCACAAAAGTGAGTCAGATCTCGTTAATTTCAATATAAGAGTCTACGATATAGTCTGTAGCCTAGTTAAGTCTATTGTCAATATTGTCAGTGCGTGTGATTGGCGGTAACATTGCTATGTTGTTCGACGAATGGTTAAATACAATGGAATTGGTGTTTACTTCAATCTGGCAAACGTGATTTAAAGAATTATTTGGATCTGGTTGTTAGATACAAAGCGAACTCTTCAGACATTCCATAGTTGCTTGCCAATGATTTAGAACAATTTTATGGAAAACGTTTGAAAACTTAATTTTCGTAAACAGACGGAGTATATTCAAAACATCAAATATATCTTTCAATGTGTTCATCTATGATTTCTATTTGCATAATGCATTTCTGAGGAGGAAAGTCCGAAGTGCTGCTGATTTATACTATTATAAAGAAAGCCTAAATTTGTCAAATTCTTCGCTCAAAATTCCTTATCTTGGAAATTGGTCTGCAACAAGTCACCAATTCAATTTTCCTTGCTAAATTACACCTCAGCTTAATACTGTTAGCACATTTAACGATAATGCTACTACGATAAATGTTCTTCAAATAAAGGAAATACGTTTGAAATTATATGACTTTTAAGAAAAACTTTAAAATTATACTGTAACATCTTCGTGTCATCATATCAAAATTACCAATACCATGGAGATGGTGCAATGGAGTGCATAACAGATAGATTGTTTTACGCTTTGGCGTTTACATATTTTGCAGCTGACTTAGATTTGATAGGATTCACCATAAGAATTCAACAGTAAAATTATTTTTCTAAATTTTTTAAAGTACCTGCACATACAGTTTAAGGCTGCAATTCTGTCTAAAACGTAATAAGCATAATTCCTCGTACTTGTCGTGATGGTGGATAGGCATGCCTCATAAAAGCTGAAATAGCTCATGTAATAAAAGTTTCAAGACGACAAATTAATTCGTTTACTGAAATTGTTTCTATCAATATTTTGTGGAATGTAAAATGTCGTTTTATAATAGTTCCTATTGACTTTCTAGTGCATATAATCGGTCTCTACCAAAATAATGTAGGAATTCAGTATCAAATTAGTGTATTCCCAATTTGCTTTATAAATTAAAGTAATTTCCTTAGAATTAACTTATCATTAAAATGAACAAACATTCTACGAATATATTTAGCTAATTTTGTACTAGATAAATGAAGTCATTTTTTTCGCATTTATGTTACGCATAACTGGTTAATTTATTCAAAATTATCGTAGTGTTTTTGTCGTAAATATTGCAATGTCATGAACAGCACAGACGTCATTCGCTAAAAAGCGTCCTATCAGTTATCATACTGTAAGTTTAAAGATGTCAACTATCAACGCATAGAATGATTACTTGTAATGCTTGTTGTATAGACTTCAAGGCGTCTTGCAGTGCATTCACGTTAACCAAACAGTCGGCTCTCGTCTTCAGTGCCCTAACTAAACTAGATGACCATTCAAGTGAAGTTTCTTCTTTTACTTCAAACGAAGCATCACTATCAACAGACAAATTTTTGTCTATCGGTGTTTTTCTAGGCTTTATTCTTTGCTCACTTTTATCTAAATACTGATCACTTGATATTTCAGCAGTAAACACTGCATGATTGGTCCACATTAACGCATAGAAATACCACTTTAGTTGATGATGTTCAAAGGAGTTTCGGATTTCTCTGTTGTTATCTTTGTTGTTGCTTACAGTAACAAATGCCTTTGTCTTAAATGGTGCGTCCTGATTTGCCTGATTTCCACCTGTGCAGACGTCAATAGTCCCACCGTAAATTGTCTGATTGCCGACAACAGTCGCCTTTACCAGACATTCTTCCGCTTTTGCAAGAAAGATTTCTACGTTTGCATTACATTTTGTAGAAGATAACTGAATAAATGGAGATGGCGGTTCGCATCCTTTTGCAACCAAATTATGTTTAATAGGGTAATCTACAGAAAGAAAATAAAAAATTACCTCTAAAGTAAATTAATCTAAGTGAACTCATCTCATAATACTTTGCATCAGATTTTAATACCCTCTCTGGTGAGGTACTGTTTTGGCACGCTTCAAAATGCACGCCACTGTAAACAAAAATGTTAGCCAAACCTATCATGTCTAATATCTGACATGACTTAGGTTGAGTAAAATATTATAATTCCAAAATTCCTGGATTAAATTTGTTTATAAATAAAATAAAAATGAAATAAGTAAAACGATGTATATTAACCCTGACGTTTCAAGAAAGATATTTTCTTTCAGGCCACAACAATATAACACTGTTGATGACGAATTTCTAGTTCCTATTGTTTGACTGCTTCAACTGTTACGTTGACGCTTTACAAATTTTGGCAACTTAATCTTTCGTTTTTTATTTATTGTGGCTACAAGTTCATTCATATGTTCACAGAGGATTGCTCCCATCATATAAAAGAATGCGCTAAACTCGAGTAAATATGATGTTTAAGAATGTAAATGTGTAAATAACGTTTTTGTCACTGTTTATGTAATTCAAATAAATGATTCTTTACAAAATAATCCTGATTGTTTGAGATAAGTAGAATTCTAATTTTTTTCATTAAATAATCAGACAGTAGCAAAAGCACATAAATCGAAGCTATACATATTATAGTACAAACTTCATGGGTATAACGCCTCCACATAGTAAACTGTCTTTATGGTGTTTTTGAATTTTTTTGCCCAATTAAGGCAGGAATAGAGTATTATAGAATTAAATTTATATCTGGCATGTTATTAGAATAAGAGATACAAAAAGAATGAAACAACAGTAAAAATATCACTAAGTTCAATTTGTAAGACAACACTAGATAATGGTAGGCAGCAATTATTGCATGAATCGAAATTGGAAATTCGCCCAAGTGAAAGAATAAATGTGTTGGATTAAGGTTAACTTACTTTTGAGGGGGGATAAATCATTTAAAATCTTTTAACTAATTTTAAATTACCTTCCAATTTAATCCCTTATTACTTATTATTTTATCGTATTTATTATCTTAGGTCCATTATAGAGTACAACAATAAGTAAATTCAATTAAACAAATTTTCTGTTTAATAATACTATATCCTTCATTTTACTGGAAAGTTTTTGAAAATATTATTTGCTTTGCTTAATTTATTTGAATTTTTTAGTTTCATTTAGAATATTATTATTTTATTAACTATTGAATAATTAACCGAACTGAATTTTTCAATAATTACAATATTTACAATATTTCGCCCCTTACTGACCAGGTACGTCTCTCGTAAGTACTTCATTTGACAGAGTGCGTATACGTTAATTAATTTTATGAGTGAAATTTAAAAATAATATTAAGCACTTTATTTTCACTCATACGAAAATAGACGCGTAGGTAATTCTATTGAAATAATTTATTCACACTTCTAAACACACAAACACATACATGGATTAGGTCTATTTAGTGAATCGTCTGTAGTTGGTAATTGATCACTGCCATTTCACTAAGACAGTTGTACACGTGTGGTTAATTGTATTTGACCCGATAACTTAAAGTGATCGACGATTGCACACACGAATACACGACGCATACTTAGCTGGTTAAGAGTACGTTACGCTTGGGAGATCCACAATGAAATATAATTAGAGCCGCTTAATCGGAATTTAACACTTGACTTGATAATTGTCAAATATCTCTCTGCGATGAGCTTGTTCATGAAAAAAATTTTCGCAACTGGAGGTCGAAATCTGCGGAGTATTTATGAGCAAAGTTCATGTAAATACCTTGTTTCGCACAACAACGCCCAAGTAACAAATAAAATGTGTCGCGCAAAATGATTCTGTTAAGCAAATTATTTTTTTTTCTAATTTATTTAATTACTTCTGCAATAACGCATAATATGTTTTCTCTTAAATTTTATTAAAATACATATTACAAACATCACAATTTTACTACCATTTGCTGCTCTTCCTTACATCTAACGTTAGATACGCCAACAGAATCACTCAATAAAATATTTATGTATTAACCGTGTTAATATTAATAAATAACTGAACAGACACCACACTACATGGGGAAGTGGTATTGAAATGAAAATTTATACAATTAAACGAATATTGGCTGCGCGGGCGGTGATAATAATTATTATAATCAAGGTTGCGATCTTTATATAAGCACCTGACCCATTAGTTGCTTACATATGTCAGTATAAATTAAGAATTGTATAGTGTAGAAAAGGCAATTAATCCAGTAGACTGGTTTCGCCTTATTGGGAACTCATCATGTACTGGCCAGAATTTGCCGCGGACAGGGCTCGAACCTGGACGCGTCTGCTTCGGAATCTGGTGCAATCACCACGGAGCCAACCTGCCGCACGCTACACTACACACAATTGTCAGTTATATACTAACTAATGTAACTTGGCTAGTCTCTATTTCCTTTAGGTGGAACTTTGGGTCTAAATTGAGGCCATATGAGCTCCACCTAAAGGAAAATAGACTAACCAAGTAACATTAGTTAGTATACAACTGACAATTGTGTGTTGTATAGTGTAGTGTGCGGCTGGGTGTCTCATTGGTTAGGGCACCAGATTCCGAAGCAGACTTTCCCAGGTTCGAGCCCTGTCCGCGGTAAATTCTGGCCAGTTCGTAATGAGTTCCCAATAAGGACGAAAGCGGTCTACTGGATGAATTTCCTTTTCTACACAATACAATTTTTAATTTATACTACCATATATAAGTAATATATGGGTCAGGTGCTTATATAAAAGCCGCAATTTTGATTAAAATAATAATATCAAATTTTTTTTCAATATTACCAAAAGTATATGACAACGTTTGAAAGATAGCTGTTATCGCATTTTCACTCGCGTTTTGTGCTTTTTGAAGCTTTTTAAGCACAATCTTATGCTGAAAAGTAGTTAAATAACGATGTTATATCTACGATATTAAGTTTAATAATTCCGTATTTTTAAATATATACGGTAAACCAGAACATATAAAATGTGAATAAAAAAATTTTTGTTTTAAATTCATATAGTTATATGTTAATAATCTAGACAAGAATGAGCACGGTAAATATCAACGAGCAAAAGTAGTGTACCGTTTTAAATTATAACTTTCTAATATAAGTTATGACATATCGCAAGAAAAAATTATTTCGTACACAATATCCCATCAATACCGGTTAATACAAATTACTGCCACTTTTTACCTAATCATTGCGACTTTTTCAAAATAATCACCTTTGAAAACGCCGCCCCGTTGTTTCAGCTTCTTTAAATATGCATCAAAATTTAAGTGAAAAATAAATATTCAAAATTAAATTAAATCATCGATAAGCCTAAATGCTCGGTAAATCAATATGCACAGTATTCTGAATGATATAAGCAGTGTCACATTTAGGATAATATTACTATAAATTTTAAAAAAATTAATGGAGGAATGTTGAATAGAACCAAAGTTGTTGATTCATCAGCAAGAGCCGGTTCCAAGTCCAAAATTTTTTTACGGTAAATGGGTCAGAAACAGGTGGAAGTTGCAGTCTCAAACAGATTTCTCATCTAGCTATGCGACTTCTTATCAACAAAATACATATAACACGTAAAAAACCTGTAAAGGTAAAATTTTTCATTTGCAGGACTTTATCAAACTTATTGTTATGCACAAAATGAAGTTTTCTTTCGAGTTTAATTAAAGATCGATAAGTATATATTGCACTTCTAATGCCGAAATTTTCAAACGACGAATTATTTATTTATATTTCGATTATCGTCTACGACAAATTTTATTTAATTCGATTAATAAGGAAAGTGAATAATTCCTAGCGGGAGCGATAAAGTCGTGTTTCACAAGTAATGGTCTGTCATGGGGTCAACAATATTTTACTCTAAGTTAGCAAACTTAGACACGTAAACATAAAATTAAATCCTATTTTTGCCGTCCGGTGGTTTGTAAAATAACTTAAATCCCGTTACATATGCCAAAACTAATCAAACTGTTTTTCAATAATTTATATTACCATCCAAATATATTATTTATTACTTAATTTCCCCGGTTCCTTTAGTATAAATCAATTTGTCATTAGCAACACAACAATGACGCATTTCTTCACAAAATTGAAACTTTCGCATATAATCTTCTCGATTTGATGTTTAAAAATAATTTTTTCCGTGATCTAACAAATCGTGTTTAAGTTTTCAAGTTTTAATAACTATTATTGTGAATACCTCGATGGCAGTACTTTATATTGATGATGTGCTATAGGTCTGAGAAGGTTCTTTGCGTACATCAGCAATTTTGCCTAATTCAACAATGCTACAAACTCACTTGAACATCGTTCATTCCAAAAACTGTTTTCTGTATAAAATGTTTCTGAAACAATATGAATAATAAATTACAAATATTTAATTTTTTAATTTATACATTTCCATCCAAAGTACGCATTTTTCTCTGCCCATGGTAGTTCTTAAATAGCATTGCACACCTAGTCCAGATGCATATAACACAAATTTAGCAGTACTTCACTATGCTTATCATTTAAATGATTGCGAGAATGATTCAAATGCCAATCTCGGTTTATAGTTTTGTCAGTTTAGGCTAAACAGTGTGTAAGGTAGCAATGGAAATTTATCCAGTTACTGGGAATTCTTCCGGTACTGTCCAGAATTTAGCCACGAACAGGGCTCCAACAAGGTCATGTTTGCTTCGGAGTCTGTAACTCTATCAACTGCCTCACTCTGCTGCACACTATACACAATTTTCAGTTATACGCTAAATTATATTTTGGTTAGCCTTTCCAAATATGTGATTTGTGAGCGGCCTGGTGATGCAGTGAGTAAGGTTCTAGACTACGGAGTAAATGTACCCCCGGGTTGAGGCCTGTCCCCCGAGAAGATTCTGGACAGTATTTGAAGAGTTTCTAATTATGACGAAGTTTCGACTCCAAATTGGTTGCATGATGTTTGAGCTAATCATTTTCAGTTGGCGTTACAATAAATTATTATTCATATCGTTAACAAATCGTTTTATCCTAGATTAACTTTAAAATCTTTCAGCAGGATGGATTGTGAAATCTGTGATCTTATGCCGTGCTCTATGATATTTAAAACCTAACTGTTGGCAGATGTTGTAAAACCGTTTCTACTAACGAAAAGTTTATATTTTCTACCTAAATTACATTTTTTATTACTCAACAAAGAACAAGATCTATTAATCTGTAATAATCTCCATTTAGAATTATAATACTCAATTTCCTAGATTTGTTTAACTATAAACAATAAACAAGAGATGAATGTCTTTCTAAAGTGTCATGAAAGAATGCATTTTCAGGCATATTGCAAAACCGGAAAGCAAGGAAAGCCCTTTTTCGAATGAAGTTCGATGTACCTGTTGTGGATAAGCCTCAGGCCGTGATTTCCAATTGAATAAAGCCTCATTGAAGATTTTTCCTTAGTACAATAAAAATTATTTCAACTTTGTGAAGTACACATTTATAAGAAGTTACAACAAATTTTAATGTTCCCACGATGAACAGAAAATTGGTATTACGAAACAAAGGCGTGATACAAAAATGAATAAATTCAATAAAACAGTAATTTGAGAATATGTTCCAATCACATGCTATACGGCTAGTAGAAATATCTTAGCGCTCGTAAATAAAGCAAATCCAAAGATTTGACATTTCTTGTTGAAAATATTGTAATTGAGAAAAAAGTTAGATTAAATATCTATAAAATTTTGTAGAAAGTAAATAAATTTAAACCCTATGCAAAAAATTACAAATGCTTTAAATGTATTTTGATTAGCCTGAGTAAACAACCCATCCAGCGTACGATGACGCGTTTGAAATGAAAGCTATAACGCATCATATCAGTTTTTGAAAAAAAATTAAATTTGCATAGTGAAATTTTATTTACACACACGGAACAGAATTTATTTCCTTCTTTATGATTTGATATGCTTTCGGTAATTGCAAGGATAACGAATAAATTTTATTTACGCTAATTGCTAAGAGACATTAAGTTATCCAGAATTTTATGTCTGCAGATATTTTACAAAATGGTGGATCCGAATAATTGTTTTGGGTACTCATTACAAATAGCCTAAATTGCCACGGACAGGACTTTATCCCGATATAAATTCGTACAGAATAATGCTTCTTTTCCCCTACACCAACAAAGAATCTCATTTCATATAATTTTAATTGATTTATCAACTTATTCTATCTCTGTATTCTAATTTAATTTTACTTTAAAATTGCATTTTAAATGTTTGATAATTTTCCATGAGATTGGTAAATATTACCAACTTAAGAGCAACAAACTTTAATATGTGTTGTAACTCGCGGCTCCGCGTTACAACCCAACGAAGCTCAATTTTGACAAATATAGTTTTAATTAGGGTCACATATGCTAATTCTGGTTTTATACAATATTTCTATTAACTGTGATTTTCGCAACAATCTCTATTAGTTTCAAGCAATTTTAATTGAGATTTCTTTAACTGCAAATTTAATTGTAATTAATAGGGTTTTGTTTAATAAAAAAACACACCCGCACAGTGGATTTATGTGAAATAACGATCAAAGCCAGGATTTATGTATTTTATGTGTATCAACAACTCTGCTAAGGTATTCTGGATTTATTTTTTCTTTTATTTTTCAATCATTCACATTAAATTATTAAAAATTCAACCAAGAACTTTTGGATTTATTTATTGTATTTATTGTGACTATTTTTACACGATACAGCAATTTGTGTTGACAATGTATTATTTTATTGCTTTGCAACAATGTGTTCAATAATTGAATGATGACTTGACTTAGCCTTCTCACATCACCCTTCGGAAAAAGTTCGGGGACTAATCATAAGCACGGATCTCAACAACAGCTACCAGGCATAAGTAGGAATGGTAAAACATCACTATATAGACAGCTACCCCGCAAAACCTCTTACAATAACCACAAAATCTCCTACATTATAACAATTCTCCTATGAACTTCCATGCAGAGGTATATCTTCCTACTCAATCCAGGTTGCAGTTTTTATTAAAGTTAATATTATTATCCACATCCACTCAAAAACACAAACTATGTTTAATGTCTGCATTCGGCTTAGATAATTAAAATTAGAACAAGGTATTAAAATTAGTTTAATTATAAAATGCTAAACAAGGCACTTTGTATAATCTAAGTTTTCACATTTTGATTAAAAGTGGTAGCTAAATTTGATGGATATCATAGATGTTTTAATTAGGATTTTATTTTTGTTTAGACTGAAGTGCAAGTAAAATTATTAATATTTTGTTTAACTTCAATTCGCAACCTTAATTTAAATAATACTTGTTCACACGCGGGAAATAAAAAAAACATATTTAAATAATACTTCCGTATGTAGTGAAATTTTCAGAGTTAAGTCTAGACAGCCGCCATTGCAGTCATTTGTGGTATTTGCAAGATTTCTACGGGTGAGTAGCACAGATGGGAATGTTAAAATTGGCCTTCTGAAACAGTAACGCGTTCGGCCTTTGTTTCGATTTCGAATGCCCAAAGTTATAATCTAAGCATTTTAACATTTTTGTGCGTGTGAAAGATGCTCTGATGATGATTTCAGGGACGTTGATTTGAAACATCAGCCCAACGCGATACGGCTTTCAAAAATGAAATTTCAATACAACATTGAATAATGCTGCGTTGCCATAAGACACCCTGTTTAAAGGTCGCATTACATGTTCCAAATTTGCTTCAAAACTGATTTATATAAAGATCATACCAATCATGAACGCTTTATCCTCGGAAATTAATGACATTTGTACAACAAATAGCACGGAAAACTGGATCAAAGCAGTATTTCGATGAATTTTGTTGGAAAATATCTTTTAATCGAAATTTATTTCCAGCGATGTATTTATTTATCAGTGTAAATTTCATTTTTTTTACTAAATATTGCTCTTAGAATGCAATTTAACTATGACGACAACACTCTGACCTTCCAATTTGAATTCGCTTATCTCAGCCAGACGTAGAAGGCAGTTCACTCTTTCGTAGTCGGATGCGCATTCTGGAAAGCCAGGCAACCATAAAGAGGCCGAATTGCATGGTTTTTTTATTGTCTCCGAGTCGGTATTTGCCTGATATGAACACCAGCTTCTGTGAACACATCTCAGAAGAATGTTGCAAAATTTCTATATTTTTTCGTTAAAACAGTTAGAAAATACACAGTATTGTAATGAGTATTTATCAAATACTTTATTGTGTATGAATGATTAAACACCATTTTAATGGCTATGCAATACATATTTTAGGCATTACTTTGGTAAAAGTTTTAATTCCATAATAATAAATAATGACTAAAAAAGATAGTTCACTTTTAAACCTAGAAAACCTAGATGAGTCGAAAAGGTACAAACAAATTTAGCTATTTCTTAGTTTTTTGTCCAGAAAATATACGATTCCGTGACATCGTAAAATGCCACATATCCTGTTATAAATTAATATAGGCCACTTTAAGGAATTCGCATTCTGAGCGTGAAGGAGGTAGGTTAATAAATAATGTTTCGTGAGCGTAATGTTTTTTTAAAAAATTAAAATAATAATTTAAATTTATAAAATTAATCATAAAATTATCACTTTTTTATTGTTTTTGAATATTACAGATTTCCGTCAGGCAACCACCAAAATTTCTCGGTAGTAAACGTCCAGATTTCTTAGAAGATTTGCCTGCTAACGAGGTAAACTAATGTAGCAAAGTTTATTCTTTATTAATACGTTGAACTATCCTATGCATAGATTGAGATCAACTTTCTCGGTTTTGAAGTCTTGTGAGCAGAACGATGGTGATTGGACAACAAGTTCCAGCCTATGTAGAAATTTTTGTTTATGACCATTATTCGTCATCTAAAAACATTTTTAGTGTTTTGACTATTTATGAAGTTCATGTCAGGAATAGTCAAAGTTGTTCATCGAATAGGTTGGCCCATAAATTTTGAGACGAGACAGATAAGGTAGTCCGGAAAGCCTAAGTTAATTGGAATGGATCTTCTGTACTTCTAACAAGCAAACGTTTTTGTGCGAAGAAAACACTCCTCATTAAGTAGAATGCATCACTGAATTCAAGGTGGAGACTAAAAGAAAAATCAGTGCTATTTGAGCAGCCTAACAAAATCTATAATTAGATGATTGCGACCTGTTTCTTTATTTAAGTAAGCAATTTACTAAGGACATGCGATGTGACGCAGTTTGTCGAGAACTGCTAGTGTACTCTAGTATTGATTTATCATGTAAATAAGCACATAAATTCTTTTTGAAAGACCGTTTATAGTCTGATATATACATTTCGTTATGGTGTAAAGTTGCAAATACGATAAAAGAATGACTTGTATTCGGTGTTAGGTATTTCCCACAAAAAAACAAATATGAAAATACATATTGAGGAATTTTATTGCATTCTTTACCATTATATTTTTAGATTACAGAAAAATTGCGTTTTAGTATTTATCGATGGCAAGATGATGTTGCGACGTTCAGAACGTTGATGCGCCGTCCATTTCCATTTTCACTTTTCGAAACACAACTATTCGCCTGGTTTGGGCGCTTTAATATAAAAAATTTGGTTTGGCTATTTTTGATTTGCTGAGTTTGTCGCTAGACCAATTGAGTTTTTATTTTTATTTTATTCAACTCATTAACCACTAAATAGCCCAAGATGCACACCATTTGGAAGAGTTTTTGAATGTGGTTGATCTTTTGCATTAACTTTTAGTCCGTGTTATATTCCTTTCCTATAAATGGACCTGACCTTCGTATGTATTCATACGATTTTTTTCGGATCGCGCACCGTATTGAAATAATAAACTCTCAAACATAGTAGTTTGATTTCGTATTGCTTCACTGTTCGCTTTTTGCATACTTGTTTCTACAGTTTTTTTTAAATCGCCTAAAAGCAAATAGTTACATTACAAATAGTTAACTGTTGCCAAAAATTTAATGTATTTAGAACCGACTGATAGCTCAAAACAATAACCGAAAACTATTTTGGAATAAACACAACTGATAAAACCAATGACGCCTGTGCAAATTCCGTAAAATTTAAACAAAAAATTGCACTCTAGCCACTGTGGATTTGATTGAGTTTCAAATGTAGAATTGACAAGCAACAATGCAACGCAATATCTGCCAGTTACGATACCCTCACCTGCCATTAAATATGTTGAAAGAATGTTAACATAATCAAATTTTTTTTTGGTTGTAAAGTTTAAACAAGCAATAAAGATAACTCTATTTTCTTATTTATTTTAAACCTCAAAAATATCAGCCAAGAAATTATCTCATGAAAATTAGCCCTTAACCTTTATCTACAAATAGGTTTTTTTTAATTATGCCTCAATGCATCAAGCATATTTTATTTTAACAAATAATCCAAAAATAGCAATTTAATTCAATGTTGAACATGATTTGTAAGGCCTAAAGAATTTAAATGTTAAAACTGATCGATGCGACAATGATTACGTTATTCTTTTAGTATATCTATATGAAGATAATGGTTTGCAGCAAAACCAATAATTCTTTAATTTGGTACGCATGCTGGAAAAAGAAAAACCAGTAGTTTAAAAGAAAATTCGATTTCGAATATGATTATATTATATTTGAGCCACGCATGAATTTCAAACTACCTGGTACCAATCGAGCAACTATTTAGTTATAATTACAACCTGTGAAGCATTCACACATAAACTAATGTAATAAATTTGGCTCTCTCCTTGACGCAATATAATGTTATCAGCATTTATTTCAATTGAAATTCTCAGACTTATTTTAGTAATGAGAATTAATTAACTTTTTTTATTTAAATAATTTTAAAACTAGACTTATTGCGTGTTTATGGCGGTTTATATACTTTTTTAAATGATATATGACAAATTCGACAATTTTTTTTATATTTATGCAGGTGATCTCTTTGAAGAGCGAACCAAGCATGAACTGCGTTTTAATTTATTAAATAGCACACCATTATTATAAAAGATCGCTTTTCAAATAGCTACCAGTGGAGTGTATGTGCAGAAATTTTAATAGCTGGAAAGAAGCTAATATTCACAAAACTATGCAACGAGGATTACGCTGCGGGCTATTAAATTGACATCAAATCCTCATCTCAAAAAGCGATCCGCTAAATGTTTTCCGGCATTGGCAAATAAAAAATTTAATATTATTTTTGCGATGTTAAAGAGTAATCGTGCTGCCTTAAGGCGTAAAAAGTTTGGAGAGTTTTTTCTATGTTTCTGGTTCATTTACTCAACGATCTTTAAGTGCAGATAGCGTTATATTCATTGATTGATCATAAAAAGTGGCCTGTCTACATCTACCAATGGATATATCCTACCACGAAGCAAATGGGTAATTGTTATGGCCCAATTATTAGGCTATGGTTTGGTGAATATTTCCATTTTCATTATATAAGCCTTGAAATCAATACCGGGTTATACTTCTCTGAGAGCTTTTGACATTAACAATCGAATTACGAAAGTAGTTGACCAAGCATATGGTTCGAATTATCAACAGAAATGCTCGGTACAATGTATGTAAAATGAAACAGCATTACATTCAACGCACAAAAGCCATTTACCCGCATTAGATTAAAATTTGTTTATGGCAGGGAGGCTTATAACCCTTATGCCAAATAGGCAACAGTAGAGAAATTCGAACTGGTCAGCGGGTGAAACCGTCAGTGTATATTTGTGTGTCACACTGAGACACGTCGTTAATGGCAAAAGTTTCACTTGCCAAAACAGTTACAGGTTATGGCTTCTTATTAATTTTAACACAAAGACAAATTCACGAATTTGAAATAGCTATGTTCTATTTATTAATTAAATAACTTACTAATAAATAATATAGTAAACGTAAATACTGAAGTAATTACTATGTTTGAAATATCCATTGATATTTTCTCTAAACTCTCAGGATTAATACGTGAAAAATAAAATAGCATGAATATATAGAACGAAGGCTATATTCTTATAACCCTCTTTTTCTTTAAAAATCGAATTATTTTGAACTTTTTTAATCTTTTAAAGGGTATCTTCTAAGAGCACACGAAGCGAATTAACGAGTCGCTTACAGGAATAGAGAGTTATCGTGTACGACTCATAAAGTTCATCTGAACACTACAGGTGGATATGTAGCGTATCTCTGTTCTGTACCCAGGTGTTTTATCACATAAAAGTACTGAACATCGATTTGCGAAATATTTTGAATTATTACCAATTAGCCTGTATATGTAACACAATGAAAAACACAACTACCTGTTTCTAGTAATTTCGAATTTACTACAATTGATTAACTTCCTTCAAAGTTAGTCGATACATTTACGGAATTACACGTCACCGGCATTATTTATGTTCTCAAATATCAAAATGTCCATTATTTGCTGCTTGCAAACTCCCTTGCAAAATGATAATTTATCGCGCGTTTTCCGAATTATTTTAAAATGTTTTATATTAGCGTTCTTGTTAAGCATTTCATGCCAACTCCGTTACTCGCGTTGGCAATATTTTTTTCTACATTTGCAGAAGAGCAACATAATAAAAATAGATATATAATTCTGTCACGGAAGATTCTGCTAAGTGCGATCCAAGTCCTCAACAAGATCGAGATTATTCTCCTTTGCTACGCTATGTAATGTCTAGTTTATACTGACAACATACTTTTAAAAAATATCCCGCGATTAAACATCAATTCTATATAATACCCCCAGGTAGCATGGTGTATGTTCTATCATGACAGATCGATGATGACTAGTTAGAATTGGTCCCACTCGATAGAAAAGCTAGTCAAATATACAAGATAGTACGTCTTAAAATTCTGCACTGGTTGTGGCGGGGTGAAGTAGTGACATAAAATCTAATCTCAGAATCAAACATGCCCTAGTTCGAACCACGGTCACGATAAATGTATGCTTGTATGTATGTATGTATGTGTGTATGTATGTATGTATGTATGTATGTATGTATGTATGTATGTATGTATGTATGTATGTATGTATGTATGTATGTATGTATGTATTTATGTATGTATGTATGTATGTATGTATGTATGTATGTATGTATGTATGTATGTATGTATGTATGTATGTATGTATGTATGTATGTATGTATGTATGTATGTATGTATGTATGTATGTATGCATGTGTGCATGGATATATGTGGTATGCATGTATGTATGTATGTATGTATGTATGTATGTATGTATGGATGTATGTATGTATGTATGTATGTATATATATGTATGTATGTATTTATGTATGTATGTATTTATGTATGCATGTATGTATGTATGTATTTATGTATGCATGTATGTATGTATGTATGTATGTGTGTATTTATGTATGTATGTATGTATGTTTGTATCAATATATATATATATATATATATATATATATATATATGTGTGTTTGTATCTATGTATATACGTAAGTATGTATGTATGTATGTACGTATGTATTTATGTATGTATTTATGTATCTGTTTGTATGTGTATGTATTCATGTATGTTTGTATGTATTTACGTTTCTTTTTATGTATGCGTGTATGTTTGAATGTATGTGTATATGTATTTATGTATGTATGCTTGTATGTTTGTATTTATTTATATATGTATGTATGTATGTTGTATGTATTTATGTATGTATATATGTATGTATTTATGTATGTATGTATGTATGCATGTTTGTATGTTTGTATGTTTTTATTTTGGCAGTATAAACTAGATGTAGCAGCAGGTAATACAGGCAATTTATCCAGCAGACCGGTTTTATCTTCATTAGGGCTCTTAATGTACTTTCTAGAAATTTCCTCCCGAGGGATACCAACCCGGGCACATTTGCTTCCGAATCTGAGCTACCCGTGGCGCACTCTACACGTTATTTTAATTCACATATCAAATTATATTTTCTGGTAAGCCTTTCATTCAGATTGAACCTAATTTAATATATTATTACCTCATGTTCTAACTTACCACTCTTCATCCTTCATGAAGAAACAGTTATTATTCCACATGGGGAAATTATATTGTTCTGAAGTCTAATGTCAGAATGTTTAATATATGTACATATTCAGTATAAAATCGGTATTGCATCAGGTAGCAAAGGCAATTTATCCAGTATACCGACTTTGTTCTTATTATGAACTCTTCAAGTGCTGAGAAGAATTTTCTGCGGACGGTCGTAATAGATCGACAAGATTGATTAGAAAATCCATTAAAATTAAAAGGAGAGATGACAAACTGAATGAAGTAGTCGTAGAAAAATCTTTAAGTCCAATTTGGAATACAGCACTAAATAACAATATAAGAAGCATAGGCTGCTCAAATCAGAATCGGAATCTCGCCCACGAATTTTATGATTGCCATCAAATTTCATCCTTTATTATTTGTACCCTAATGTGGCTGAAAAGCTCGTTTTAATAAGACCTAATGTTTAAAGTGCACCTAGCCTTTTTAGTAGACAATTTTAGAACTTCCTTTATGACCTTTCATTTATTTTGACTTACTATCATAATCAAACTACTTATTTTTATTTTTATTTTTAATTGCCCATTATTCACCGTGAAAAATTTGCGATTTTTTTATTCATATTATCTTGCCTCCCTCCTTATCTGGATACTAATCGTAAATGCTTCATTAAAATAAGTAAGCATAAAAAATGGTCTGACTTGTGTCCAAAGTAATTGATATTAGTCACTTTAATTTTAATTGTATGAGTGTTAACATGAAGTTAATTATATTTAATTGATAACTTCTCAGATCTAAACAAACGCGCATATAAACACAGGCATGGCATGGGTTTATCTAGTGAATTGTCAGGAGGCGTTATGAGATCACTGTAATTTCAATAGGATGAAGGTACTCATGCTGCAACGGATTACCTCACAGGCCCAACCGAACTCGAACAAACACACACAGGCATAGCGTACGCTTTTTTGTGAATCGTCAGTGATTATTATTAGATTACTGTAAATTCGCTTCGATAAATGTACACTGTAGAAACTAGCATACATAATACACTTGTCCAGTGAAAAATTATTTTGATTAAGAGATCTACCAATAATTGTAAATGAAATAATTTAAAATAAATTAAATGCTTGGCTCAATATTTGTCAAATGCCTTTTTGTCACCTTGACGTTGAAAAAGGCTTCCGAGACAGGAAGCCGAAATATTTGGAGAAAAAATGAAGACAGTGTATGTAAACGCCTTTTTACGCACACTAAATGCCAGATAATTAATCGGATCCCAAACGCGCAACATTTTTCGTTTAAAGCAATGAATTCAGTTTATAGAAAGTAACAGTGAAAATATGTGATTTACAAATGTTCCAATAAAACATTAAACATTAGCCTGGTACATCTAAGCTGCGCGGTAATGCCTATTTACGTAAAAACTACGTTTTTGCACAGTTCTATAAAACGCTTATGGATATCAATAGCCTCGAATTTGTGTACTATTTAAACACAGTTTGATTTATCGTAAATTAAAAAGCCATTGTCAGTTATATCCAAGTTTTCTCTTGACAAGGTATGTTCAGTTAATTATCCAAATGCAACAACGTACACATTTTTCACAAAATAGTTAGGTAAATGCCAAGAAGAGCGTGAATTTTAATATTTTTCCACACAGGACTAAATTAGATGGACCGCAGTTACATTTTAAACTCATGATCCTAATACAGATTATAGTGGCATCGCGTGTTTCATACTAGGTAGGGACATTTTGGACTTTGTTTTTATATAATTTCACCATAAGCGTGTCATTCATTCAGAGAGACTCCACATAATTTAAGTCAATAAATTATTGCTCATAGCAATATTATTTATGGCCAAAATGTATAATTGTCACAAAATTAGGTTAAGAAATCTTATTTTCTTTATCTGTACACCTGTAAATCATAGGTTCGACCCAAAGAGCAGGTTCATTGCAATTAATCCATTTTTACCAATAAGGTCGGCAAAGCTCGTAGCGAATCGGATACTTCTACAAAAAATATCTACAAAATTGGTGAGCCTCTTGCGAAGAATTCATTTAAAAGGCTCCATAAAATAACCTACTAGTACTAGACTTATCTTAGCAACAATTGCCAACAAGTACCCACAAACTTCTCTGTAGTCAATACATTTTCTAATTCTTGTCCAGGTATTTTCTGCCTAGTAATAACTTTATTCAAATAAAACCGGAAGTATATGCCAAATTTAGCATGAATAAAAGGTATATTTTGATGTTCACATGCGTTTCTTACTGGCAGTTTAATCATCAGTAGGAGCTGGAAAATCGCCTTATACACATTTTAAGTTTAGTCCAAAAAAATTGGGATAACTGAACAGTACAATATATTATACGAATGTTTACTCAAACAGAAATGGAGTTAACCTCATACAACATCTTCAGGAATTCGAAGCCAAATAGACACGCAAAATATGCATCAATCCCGTAAAAGGTTCCAACAGCTTGGTTTTTGGGGATAGTATAAATTTCAAGAATATTCATTATATTCTGAATGCCTACTTCCCGGTTGGATATTTTGCCTTATTTGCACAGTTGCATTTCGCAATTCATTAAATTTGAATTCTCCATTATGCGTTATTGTATTTGATTAGTCTTTCGTTTACTTCTTTTCGAAAGAGTCTGATTTAGATCATTTAAATTGTAATAAATGATTAATGAAGTTAACTTTATTCTACTAGTATTGAAAATGTTTCCCATTCGCCTAATATACAAGATAACCATGAATTACAGAAATTGCAAGCGTGACAGATTCATTTCCTAGTTTTTAAATACAAAAGAAATTTTAATATCAAATGAAGGACAAACCAATTTACTTACTGTGAAATTATCATCTCCAGTTTCCGTAAAGAATGGATTCAGGCAGTCGTTTCCCTCAAGCTTGTTCATGGTAATGCGAAATTTTTCTTTATTTCTTATCAAAAATTATTCTGCGTCAAGTGATCGCAGAAAATGCTGACAAGCAGAAATTGCTTAAAATTTTCACAAAACCTTTTTATAAATAGGATCAAGAGACAAAATGTTCTGTCATTGCATTTTACCTTATCTGTTTGTTTAAACAGGTGCTATCTCGTTCTCCAATGCTTACACGCCAGTGTGTTTGTGCATGTACTTCTTAAAAACATAAGCTTTCATTCGTTTTTGTTCACATATATATATATATATATATTATCTCTGAAGTTCTATTCGCATTATTTTAAATTGTTAAATTAAGGCCAAATGGCTAGTTTAACCTTTAGTACAAAAGTTGTGTTTACCTAGTGCATGCGCAACGACAGTGCAAAGGTGGTAACATTTGATAATGACAAAAAACGTTTGTATTCAAGCCCAAGAATTGATTTATTAGTAGAATGAAACCTTAAATAGTGACACGATAAAGCCTTTTTGAAAAATTCAGTAAATTTTAGTCAAAGCTTTTAAACAGAAAAAACGTATAGTCCTTTGTGGAAAAAAGGGAAAAGGTGAATATTAAACACTGTTAAACGTAAAACAGTTTTAAGTGAATAGATCACATAGTTATAGATTCATTGACATTTATCAAATACTTTGGAACATGACAAATTAAATTTCTACATGCCCAGAAAACGAGAGAACTGGGCAATCTAAAAAGCTAAAGGCCTATTATAATATACAAATTACGGAGTAAAACGACAGTGAATCGAATGATTGAGTTATTAGCTAAGTAATTATATAGTTTTATTCATTAATCATGAGGTGCATATGAATGTAGACCCACAAGGAAAATAAATATTCTGCATGAATAAAATGTGCATACCATAAACACATACGTTTCGTGCTTAATGACGGCTCATCCAATTGGGCCACCTATTTAGCGGCCTAAAAATTCCACCGAATTATAAATTCGGTCTCCTTCTGTCTTAGGCCGACATGTTCTTCAGGATGTTTTGACCTCCTGATGATTCAGTTTCCCGCACATGGTTTTGTAAGGCGGCTTTTTAAGGCAATACCTCAACCAGTCTTTTATTCTAAAAGGCATGGCGAAGTTGAGTTACAATACTTCATTGAGGAATGAGAGGAATTATAACAAATCAGTTTATCAATAACTTGCTTTACTGCAAAAATATCACTGGTCAATGACGGATGAAATTTTATTAGCCTTGTTTAACAAATCACAAATTTTCTTCATCTAAATGCAAATAATGCTACTCTCTTTAGTGTTTTAATTATTACTTTAATTACGCTTCTAATTTTATTCTCGAATTATATATATAAAGATAATCATAGTTAAATGCAATTGCATAGCTCCAGGACCGCCATTAGAATTCCATCATAATAATTGTCATTATATGACACAAAAATATTGTTTAGTGACGGAAAGTTTTCTTTCGCATCAAAATATTTATTTATCATTTTCCCAAATTCTTCTCGATATGTTTTAAATGATTTATGCGTATGGTGACGATTGCACATTGTCTTCGGTCTATTTAGTTTGCGTTGAAATAGTTAACACACGCTCACCCATAATTCGTCTTGATATTTATTAATTGATTATTCGATCGATACGCCAGTTATCGTTTTTTTAAAATCTGCACTACATATTTTAACAACATTCGAATTTCTATACGATCAGCCAATAAAATGTCTTATCAAAAACAAAGCTAGGTCAACTTTAATTTAATGGATAATTCAGTATTTAAAAAGTAGACAAAAATCTAAAGTACACCACAAATGAAACTGTGTTAGTTGGTGGTGGAGAAATTGGCGTATTTATAAAATACAGAGCGCAGATTTTGAAAATACCAACCAGCATGTCTATCGTAATATCAACCAAAAATTTTTTAAGTTCCGTTAATTGTGTGAGAGCCATTTCAACATCGAATAAATAGTCTCAAATCAATGAACCACTATGACTGGACGCTTAAATCTTTCAAAATCATCATATCATAAACAACGTTGGGTTAGGGTTAGATAACTACTGCGATCCAATCGAAAGATTTTCGAAACATTGGAACATCAAATTCTGGCACGTAATCTGTTGACAATCTAACGCAGATCAATTTAGTTTAGTTATTCTATTGCGGAAAATTCATGATTTTTTATCCCGTAATATTTTAGAAGACTTAATGAGATTGATCTAAATGGCCGAAAGCGAAATCTCAGATATTGTAGATTTGTCGATCATTACCGTAAGTTTAGTCGATTTTAACAAACATTAATTCTCGGAATTTATTAAAAGTGTTTTACAAGTTTAGATTTTTTGGTCATTATTGCCACATAAATGTTTACACTTCTTGATTTACTGTTTTGCGGTTATTTAATGTACCAGGCTTTATTGATTTCTCAGTGGTATCTAACAGGTCATACCAAATTTGAAGTTCACGCTATATTTGTGATATAATACAAATTAGACATTCTCGCGTTCATTACAGAACGACTTCCTCATTTAGTGCGATTTCTGTTCAATAATGACAGATTTGAAATCGTTATGTGGAATATTTGGTCTAAATGGATGCCATATGAGCTCCACATAAAAGAAAATGACTATCAGAGTTACATTAGTTAGTATATAACTGAAACATTTGTGTATTGTAGTGTGTGGCAGAGTGGCTCAGTGGCTAGAGCACCAGATTCCGAAGCAGCGTGCCAGGTTCGATCCCTGTCCACAGCAAATTATTAGCAGTACATGATGAGTTCCCAATAAGGAAGAAACCAGTCTACTGGATGAATTGTCTTTTCTATACTATACAATTTTTGGTTTATACTGACAAAAGTAGGTACCTAAAGGGTCCGGTTTTTCTATCAACTTCGAAACCTTAATTATAGTTATTGTAATCACCGCCCAGGTAACCAACGTTGGTTTAATTATATAGATGTTTAGCACATACTTTGACACACTATATTATATTGATTTTTAATGGTACACAGTCTTCGAAAGATTTAATTTACGCTACCATTAAAAGAAGACTGTAGTTAATTACTTCACACCATTCCGTCAAAGTACTATAATAAACTCCTATCTTTTTCACATTTCATTGTCTGTTTAATTTTTTATTAGTCATTAGCAAGATAGAGACAATAAATCAAGTTGCAAAACTCCCTCAGTTTTACTGAGGCCGTGAAATAAGTGTCGATACGAATGAATTCACTTAGATTGGTAGGAAGCTAATTGTCGGTATACGCATCTTCGTTATTTGATTTGAGCAAACTACAAAAGTGAAAAGCATAAAAAGTTAACAAAAATCGGCCTCAGAACCAGTAAATTCAGTATGCCACACCATTAACAATATATGTGCAGAAAT